>JAAXYW010002600.1:0-14630 GCA_036851895.1 Orthonychiurus folsomi | reverse complement strand
TGCAGAACAGATTACGAAGAGCAATTTGGAATTCCTCATTTATGATGAACAAAGTACTCAAATTACCTTGAAGGACATACATCCCTTTTGAGGCGAACCTTATCTGGCTTATGACTCCTTCGCAAATTACAAAGAAATTCAAACCACATTGCCAAGATTAAGGAATAACGGACTTCCACTGCTAGGAAAGATAACTTAAGTACAAATACTATGACCTAATTAGCTGAACAAAATAGTGCCTAATGCCTAAACAAAATTAGACAGCTTGAAAGCTAAAATAATTTTTAAGCAATTAATGTTTTATGCATTGTATTAAATATGCTGAACTTTTTCAGAAATATTTGAAAAAATGCAGCTTTGATTTTTGTAGCAAAGCAATTGAGCGATTTTGCAGGCTTGTAATATCAAGTCGTATAATACCTGCGCAAATTTTAACCTGACAATATTAGAAGCATGTAATAACTTTTAACTCTGCCAATTCAAATTAACAGCAAGTGTCTCGAAAAAGATATACATTTAACACTTTCCCTCCCTACAGCTTTGCCTACAACTTAGGTGTAAATTGTATTTTACCATATATCAAATATTTGCATGTTATTGTAAGTAATTTCCCATCCCAGGAAGCCCTTCATTAGTTTTTCCCATCCCTTTTCCACTTACTCATCAATTCCTTTTTGTAGGGTGCAGGACACGGAGGGATGGGAAATTCGGATATGTTCTCACGCACTCTTCAGTTTTGTAGATAATGTTTCCTCATGCAAGTAAAATGGATATTCCTTTTTGTAGGGTGCAGGACACGGAGGGATGGGAAATTCGGATATGTTCTCACGCACTCTTCAGTTTTGTAGATAATGTTTCCTCATGCAAGTAAAATGCACTGGAGGAAGGGGGATTCGCAGGGGTTCACCACGTTACCATTGTTTTCTCCCCACAATCAGGCATGCACTACATTGCATTGTTGGTTGTCTCCTCCAAAATCATGAATCATTTATTCAAAGTTGGATTAGTCATTGAACAACGACCGACGACGGCACCCAAACGTTGTTCGAGCAATACAAATCCTATCCTATTTGTGCATATGCATATGTAATGATCGTAGTGCAATTGTGCAATGCATTGCCGACTCGTACGTCATGCCAAATTTTTGTTGGTTCTATTCTGATTTTACTACCCACCATGAAAAATTAGCCTGGCCGTGTAACCGTCACGTATTAAATTAATGCGAATGTAAAAATAATTAGCACTTGTTTTCAAAATACGTACGTCTTTGCTTTTGGCTGTGTTCCGCCTTTTATTTTCACGCCACACACGTCATGGCCCAAAGTAATATAATAGTAATTCACATTTTAATTGTTGTATTCTAAGTAATATATAAATTTTTGTAGTCTTCGTAATAGATTTTTTTTTACAAAATATCGCATCCGTGTATATTCAGCTCATATGTACACAAGAGCATGAACATTAAACAAACAAAAATCAAATTAACAAAACTATAATAACTATTAACACTTTGTGGATTAGTGATCTAACCCGTTATACGCGTACACAAAAAAAAAAGATACAATTTTCTCATTCAAAATGTTGAGTTGCTCGCATTATACCCTTCATGACATTTAAGTAGTCAGCAAAGTTCAATCAATTGTACTCAACTAAACATTTACTTAAATAATTTATAATATGGCATCCACAAACTCGATGCAGTCGTCAAAATAATCTCAATTAAGCAAATGAGACTTTAAGATTAATTAAGTTCCACAAATTGAATCCTCTGCTTGAGTCAAGACTAGATTCAGAAATACAAATTGTCAACAAAGGTGTACATGGATGATCCTCAACGTCAACATCCACCTGTATACAAACCAGTAGTAGTGATTTAATCTCTCACGAGAAAATAAATAAACTCTAACTAAATGGAATTACATCTACATTAAAGCATGAACAACAGCCGTCTTTGCTTTCTCAATCCCAAAATCTATAATATCTTATAAACAATAATAAATTGCCCATTAAGCCCCAATTAACATGGGCAAAGGAAGCCGAAAGGAATTCAATTAGGTAGTCGCAGTCGCAGTTGCGAATTCACCTTCAAAAAATTTGACCTGTGTGCTGTGTACGCAAGTGAATGTGAAGTGGTTGGTTCATTACTCACACGACATGTACTTCCCAGGTGCAAAATCACCTTCACAAAAAATAATCTAGTAAGATATCTCCGCTTTACCTTTGAGATACTTGATGATTAATGGTAATTCCCACTTGCGAACATTATCTACTTACATAGATTAAGGAGACAGACAAAGGGTCGGCGTAGGAAAGACATTTTGTAAGGTTTGGTCTCTACCTCAACCATGGGAATGAAACAAATGATTCAAGTGTCAAGTATGTCAACCACTCAAGAAAAATCATCTTACAAACAAGTATTTTATAAGGAAGACACAGGTCTAGGATGAAGATTAATACCCAATCTCATTTAGGGCATGGCCTATACCTTATAATTTATCTCGATTAATTTCAATGGTTTAAGAAAATAGTTTCAAGTTCCCTATCCTATAAGCAATTGACAAAAAGTATTTGCATCTGAATGTGGCACTTTTTTAAGTCTAGAAAATGTTTTCAAATAAAGCTTTTCTTCCCCTCCTTGCTGCTTAGTTAGTGTAATTTAACTACAATTTTTTGTTAAACCATTAGAGGTGCTAACAGGACTGGGATCTTTGGGCCGGATCTATTACATCAAATTATTCCACCAAGTAAAATAATAATTCACAAGGTTGAAAGGGTCGTCAGTAGGAATTATTTAGCTTTGGCAAATAGAACACACCAGATGCACGTGTGGGATTTCAACGATTCCAGTGTTTTTCTATTCCATCCCATCCCCTCCGCACCCAAATCAAATATGACTCAATGAGTACAGAGGGAAGGAATATATCATCATGACTAATACTCGTCCTATTGACTTTAGTTTTTCCTCCAGCTAATTCCGGCTATGCTAGAGTTAGTCGTCTCTGTTTGAAAGATACAAAACTGACAAGGGAAAATGAAAGGGGAATGATAAGCTCATCATCAAAATCTCCAGCTCCTGTCGCCTGTCAGACTCCTCAAACCCATTAATAACTATTCAACGGATATCATTCTAAATGACACAAAAATAGTACAACTATTTAATTTTGATAGAATAATTGGATTCCGAGCTGTCTGACTGCCTCTATATAACGAGTGAAAGTTATTTGTAAGTATCTTCAAGGAGGAAACTATGAACACAATAATGGAAGGCCAAAAAGATATATTTTACAGATTCTTTAAAGTCTGACTATTCCAGCCAAGACTTTGACGTAACATTGCCTAACTGCCTGTCTACGTCGTATTATAAATTAATCACTACATTTTATAGGCTAACATGACACATCTGACATGGATACTGACATCAACAGTTAGTTTAAATATTAATTAAGTTGGATCGTCGAAATGGTATGTGGTAACCCTGCTTAGTAAGTCGTCACGTTGTTGTTGATTTTGAAACTTATTGAAGGTCAGGCATGCATTATGCCTCGCATTTTACATCGGTGTCCATCCAAGTGACTGCACTGTACAGCAATTAACGTTTGTGACTGCATCAATATCACACGCAGGACGGGGATGGATTTTAGTCACCTGACTCACTCCAGACAATTAAAATGGATGTTATTTTCAATTACTCTGTGCTCATCATGACTGGGGTCGCAGTCGTCATCGTCATCGGCGTAATGGCATCCATGAGGGAGTCTGTTGAGGAATCACTGCTTGTACTGCTTGTACTTGTTGTGCAAGATGAATCCGAAAGATTTGCAAATCCCTTCAGCTTGGATTCGTACTCCACTAATTGACCCATGAAATTCAGGTTGGGGGAAATGATGCGACGAGAGCGTTGGACAAAGGCATAAGCGTCAAGGGTGCTCATATTAACCTGTGGAAATTCAAATCAAAGTATTATTAGCAAAAATTCAAAATCAAATAATGATATCTTGAAATAAATCTTCAATTTAGTGGAAAACTTACATGTTTCATGATGTAGGCGATAGCAATAGTTGGAGAGCTTTATTAGCAAAAATTCAAAATCAAATAATGATATCTTGAAATAAATCTTCAATTTAGTGGAAAACTTACATGTTTCATGATGTAGGCGATAGCAATAGTTGGCGAGCGAGAGATTCCAGCCTGGCAGTGGATTAGAACTCTCGTGTCGGATTTACGGGCCTCCTCTGTAACGACAATGACAAAATAAGATATTAGTGTTGAATGCCTTGTTTTCATCGTGTTTTGTTCCGGGGGATTTGGAAATAAATCCAGCCCCTTTTCCTTCTTATCTCTACGCGGGAATTATTGTCCGGAAGAAAACATACACAAAAATGTTGGAGGCTTTAGGGACTTGTAGGAAACAAAGGCGAAATCCCGTGAATAATCGATGCACCCGTCAAATTGCTCCCACGGTCTTCCCACGGATTCTCGGATCAGAAGACCTAGCCTAAATCCAAGGCGGATAGGCTAAGTTCTGTCCGTTCCTCACAAAATGCAATAATAATTTAATTGGAAATTCTTGAACTATTCTCAGCCGCCCCCGCCGGTATCGCTTCGACCCATCTCGTCTTTTCGGCGAAGCCGAGCCAAATAAGGAATGCACTTTATCTCACTCACAATTTTGTGTAGCTTCTCCCCGCCTAACCCCTTTATAAATTCGAATACATTCAAAGGACTCACCAATAAAATCACAAGCTTCTTCAAAGTACGGTGCAAGATTCTCACAAAGGTTGTCGGAGACGGGAATCAATTTTGTTCGAAATTCGTTGTCTTCGGAATTTTCATCCCCACTCATTTCTCGGTGATAAGAATGCGGCATGACGGTCGTAACGGAGAGAACGTAGCGGATCCCAAGTTTTCTCAGCAAATCCTTGTCATTTGCATCCCGAGCATTTCCTACGTAGAGGTAAGGAAGGACTTGCGTGGGTGGCTCATTTTCGTAGCTATCAAAGCATAGAACGTAGCGGATCCCAAGTTTTCTCAGCAAATCCTTGTCATTTGCATCCCGAGCATTTCCTACGTAGAGGTAAGGAAGAACTTGCGTGGGTGGCTCATTTTCGTAGCTATCAAAGCAGCCGTTGGCTCCCGTTGAGTTCGGTGAAGTTGGGGCTCCGGGTGGGGAAATTGGGGGGAGGAGAAGGGCCGGCGGTAAAAAAGGGAAATTGACTGGAGACGTGTCCAGGGGACTGCTCAGATCCTTTCGACTCCCACAGGAGTCACACAGGTCAGCGTAGTAGTGAGCAAACTCTTTGATCCCACCTGGAAAAAGTCAAAAACATTAAATTAATACCACAATATAGCCATGCAGTCACCTCCCACTCATATATTTCCCAAGTCAACATGAATACGAAATTATGATCCAGACAACTGCGGGTAGCACGGGGAAGTCATTGGATAATTAATACCCGCCGTGCGTGGGGCTTCCCGCAGCCGCCCACACGCATCTCCATGTCAATCATTTTTTGCAGACGCCGGGCGGGTTTTTTTTTTTGCACAATCGGACAATAGGAAGCTTGATTACTCTCTCTCCGCTCAGACGAATCCCGCCTCGTCCCACTTCTTTCCATTTTTCTGGCCAAATGGTAGTACTAATGTGGAAAAGGAAGGAAGTTTTTCCCATTCATTCAATCCTTCTGTTCCTGATTCATTTTTCCTTGAAGGAGATTGAATCCCCAGCAACTCATCCGTGTTAGAATTAGGGTGAAGAATGTCGGGTACATTGTTTCCTGTGACAACACTTATTCAGTTGCAATGCAATGGAGGAATACGTATCTATCCTGAGGTTTCCGTAACTTCCGTCCTCGTATCACTCGACTAACGGCGGAACCACTAATAACGAACATATTTATCGGAGCTATTAATTCTGGTATTTGAGTCGTGGATGCGTCTTTAATACTGTGTCATTTCGAACTAATGTCAACCGATACACACTCCAATATAAACTATCTTGAGCTGGTCATTTTTCAGAAACAAATTCCTGTTGCAATACTGTTTGATACCCTGTACCTCTTTCCTTGTGAATAATCTATGAGTGGGCGCTTTCCTTTCCGAGGATAATACCATATACATTTGTAACTTAGTACATGCTTATCATTTCTTCATTTCTGGGTTTGCAATTGTAGTAATTTCCGGTCCGCAAGTACGGCGATTCATTCATAAATTTTTGAAGGAAATTGCAAGAGCATGCAGCTAAATATATACAATTCCAACAGCAAAAGTATGCTTGGGATCGAAATACATTTTTAATTGTGTGTAAAAGGAGTGGGTGTGACTGAAAGGGACAATCATTTTTCTTTGCAAAACCACAACCACAGGAAAACAAACCCTTTCCTTTTGTCTCTGACTCATTCCTGAATTAAAATCAAAGCCACAGTCAAAATAGGAGCAGGACTAATTAATTCCCCTTAAGCCCGATGCACATGTATTCAAGTCCTGGTGGTGGTGGGAAGCCTTTAATGTCCTTTGCCTGGTTGCTAAATGACTCTCGTTTGATAATCTACCCGGTGAGTAAAACGAATAAAAGGGCCCGGAAGACTCATAAATTTCTCACTAAATGGATCTCAATTTACTCCTACTCTTTTCCCCCTGTCCCTGAGCCTTCCTTTGGTGTCTCGTAAGTAAATTCTACCCGGATTAGATTCCCATTCAGATCTCCCGGCCTACACAAATTCAGTTATCCACCCGCTTCCAGTCCAGAGAGATTTCCGCGGCCGTGACACATACATACAAGGTTTTAACTGCATTGCATACCAGGGTCATACATTGTTTAATGGATTATACGGTTGGGTTTGATGCAAACCACCCGAACCCGGGTATCTTTTATCCATACCACCTCTCCCATTTACTAACCCTCTCCCTCCATGATGACATCACTCTCTCCAACACTCACACCCGTCACTTAGTCAATATCTCCCCGATTTCGGACTCCTATCAATAAAATCCATGGACGACCCTTTTATAGGGAACTAAACACTTTTGCCCGAACTGCCTATGAAGGACACCCGCCAAAAAGGGACCTTGTATCCGAATCGGGGACCAACAATGACAATACACTGTACACGCGGCACGAGTGCGACATGCTGTTTTCCCATGCTTTCATAATATACACAAGGATTTCAGACTCCCAGGGTTGCCCCATCCATATTTATTCCCCCGTTACAACTATGTTGGCAAATAGGGGATTAATCATCCTCACCAGTGGCTCGGGTCACAAGAGGCAGACTCATGGGGACTCCACGACGTGTCATTCCTCCATAAGGTTTACTCAAAACTTCCGGCCCCCTTTTTTGGTACACGCATTTTGGATGCGTCATTTACATGTTGAGGCATATTGCGTACGTGGCATGAACTATGAACGACGTGAATTTAATTTAAGGTTCCGTATTTCCATGTATTCAAAATAGATTCATTTGATGAATTATGAGAACCATAATAACTGACTCGGACTACCTCTGACACCCTTAACTGCCAAATCCGGATCCCGGACCCTTCCCCTCAATGCATAAATACGTAAATCATGAGGGAAAAAAGGTTGAATGAAAGGAAGGGCTAAGGATTGGCTTGGCCAGGTAGCCGTTTTTCAGGTGCGGTGTGGGTGACTAAACTCATCAATTCCAAACACTGATCGACCCTCCAGGTACTCCCCAAGGTGTGGGTGACGTCAGGAAAACGTAACGTAAACTATCCTTATTTTAAACCCCGTGATTCATTTATGAGTGATGGGAATTGAAATGCGTGTCTCAAATGTCATCAGATCTAATTAACTGGGTTAATCATACATACATGCAAACATACGTAATTCCAGAGCAAGAGGTACCGTGCATACGGAAAGCACAAGATTTCGGTTTCCCTGTAATAGGAAGCGTGACAATGACAAAATTTACCCGCATTGCTGTGCGGTGAGTGTAAAATGCCCGAGCCCGGGTAAAAGTTGTGAATGATCATGACCGAAACCAAAGTCAGCGTGGGTTTTGTAAAACTGAAAGTCAAGTTCAGGTACATTTACAGGGACTCCAGGACTAGGGGCTCCTCCAAAAATCCCACATAATCTCTTCTAATGTATCTTCTGTGAACTTTGCACCCTCCCACGGTCTTAGGTTTTGACAAAACGAAAAATCTATCACGCCTTCGCAAATTTTGCATAGAATTCCATTTGATGAACTGACGGAGAAAGCCAGCCGCACGTCGACGTACGTACACGTACCCCTTCACCTACCTCGCCTCCTTTACATTTTGTAATCCATGCATGCAATCGAGTAGTTTGCGTAGCGGAAAAGCGAAATAATGATTCAGTCTTGGGTCTAAAAATAGTCAAAAAAACAAAAGTCTCCACGACGTCTAGCAAAACTCCTCAACTCCATATTCTAATGGGACTTTTACATGCAATGAAATGCAATCTCGCCCAAGTGTAGGATGGCATGACATGTAAATGCATTTGTGTTTACAAATTGGAAAGGACCCCAATGTATGAGCGGAGCTCTTCGTATTATAATGGAAACCTGACTCCCACCCGGGATCGTTATTTCCTAAGTTAAGAATGGAAAACCAAGGCGGGTTTTCTACCTTATTACTTACTTCGATTTCATGGTAATATAAATTTTGAGCCGGAGAGGAGCCAGAAAATTGGATATTAATATACCAGCGAGTATTGATTTTAATTGCAATCAGAGGACAGTTTTAAATTTGAGACATACCAAAATAGCTTCGCAAATGGATTTTGTGGGATTTGCCTTGTGCCCGCATTTTACGGCGTGAGATTTGGTTTGCATTACGTATATATGTGTGTACTACATATTTTCAGTGATAGTGCTGGTGAAGATTAAAATGACGATGAATGAATGGGACATGAAGGTCCTTGGGGTTATGAGTATTTGGAGTGACAGTTGGAGGACAACTTCCTTTCCGCCGATAAGACGGGGACGGACCACCGCAGCAGCATTAAGCTAAATGTTTGAATTGAAAGTTGTGCAATCTGAATGGATGGAAACTTTGCAAAGAACTTTTCAAGATAAATCCGGTTTGAAGTATTATTGTTGTGCAAATGGGTTTGCTTTTGAATTAAAAGGACAATCCAGCCCATTCATTCGTTGCAGAAAGAAATGCGATTTATAAGCAAACCCGAAACCTTGCAAAATTTAACCAAACACACACGCACACAATTTGCAGCCGTTCAATTTATCCGTGGGTAAATCTGATTCAGACAATCTTTCGTGTTTGCCGGTCGTAAACTTGAATATAACATTTGCAAGATTTACCAATTTCCTGTTGCTGAATACACCAGCGGAAAATGTTCTCTATGAAAAGTCATGGCTTCTTGAGGCCAATAAATAGTCTAGAGTTACGAATTAAGCGTCGAATTCAAAACCGCTCATAATTCCTTCCTATTGACGTCAAGCCGTCAAGCATAAAATCTTTGCTTAAATTTTCTATTTTTATCCGCTATATGTTGTGATTGAAGTTGAAAATCGGGGAAATCAGGAAGCAACACTAATTGGCTTAATTGGGTTTCCTGTTGAACGGACTTATTTATAAAACGACTTCAGACATTTGAAGATTCCCATTCATTTGATGGGAGGAAGCTAAGCAATTTGGGAAATCAGAGTCACGGTTAATGTAATTTCCTTTGCACTCGTGGTCCTCATGCGGCCAAATAAATGTTCCTTACCAACCACAGTCTTGCCCAAGATTTAATTTCCTTTCGACGAATGAATCATTAAAATAAATGCGATAAACTTGAACGTCCGGCTGGGTTGGGCGAAGCTCTAATTTTGTACTCATGTTGACTGACGTAGTTCCAAAAATTAAAAAATTCATTTACTAACCTGTGAGGTAAATCGGCTGCCGATTTTCTTGAATAAGATGAGCCAAAACAAATGAGATCGGATTGGACCAATTGTCATCAAGGTTGAGATCACTAGCTCCGTCATCATATACGATCACATCTCGGCATTTCCCACTTGTAATCCCTTGGAAGCCATTTGACTTGTTTCGACGATTATTCGTGCTCACCAAATCCAGGACTGAGCCAGAATTTTGAACGCGTTTCCGGTTAAATCGATCAGTACAAGCAATGTGAACGGCTCCACGGATATGACGATCTGAATAGCAAAGAAGGCCGCGGCAATCCAAAAGAAGAAAGTTGTGGCGATTGTGCTTGGCTGAATTGATTTTCCGTGCCAATTCATTACAATCCATGAATCGGATTCGGCTCTTCAGGTCATCTTCTCCATCGCTGCTACTTATACTCCGTTGAAGAGACAGACGAAGTTTATCCTTGCGACAGAAGGCTGGTGGAAGCTCAGTTTCTACTGGACCAGACATTATGTTTCTGGAAAAAAATAAAGAATAAATTATTGTTATATAAAAATAATACTAGCTAGAGCTCCTAGAATAATAAAACCTAAGGTAAAAATAATCTTTCATTCTCATTCCAAACAGGTCCTAGTGCCAACCTCCCACTCACCCACGCAAACAATCAAAAATCTGTTAGTGCTATTAAATCCGCACATAAAGAGAGGGTATGACGTCACCAGAAGAACTTAATATTCGAAGACCCACTCCACAAACGGCACTAAATTCTCGGGTGGAAAAGTTTAAGGGTAAAATTGGATGATTGTTTGTCCGTGTGTGACTGACAGACTATCTGAAGTGAAGTAGAGGTCGGTTGGTCGTAAACTAGCTTTCGTAGGGACTGCAATGATGATAAAAGTATCGACTGCTCCGTCTTCCCTTTAATCGTCATCCAAACACCGGCATTCACACATACAACCCTCATTCCGAAAGCTTCGGTGCATTCCTCCTCAATCTTTTGGATGGGTGACTCAACCTTGGAGCCAGCCAGCTAAAATCGTTATGGTAAGATCCCCATCCCTACGTTCCTTTGTACTTATTCTGAATATGGGGGGGGAAGTTGATTGTCGTCAGTACAGTACGTGTGGACGGAGGGGTAAGAAAACGGGAAGAGGGGGAAGGGGAACTGAAGAAAATCCTGGAGAAAAGAAAATACCCTCTGCACCCGGGGAATCCGTCCTCCTGCACTTTTATCTGCATCCACCAACCCCTACTGGTTTAGGCCTAGCCCTTAAACCCCCTTCCCAGATTTTACTTGCCTTATTTTATGTCCAAAATTAAGATGGACCAATCCGAGACTTGGAAAATGCACTTTTGATCTTGATCTCCTGGGCACAAATAAATCCACCTGATTCCCTTCGCAGAGGACTTAAAGATAAGCTGTTAATGGCAATGGCAATGCCAGGAGGGCATGGGAAAGATTTCAGGATAAGGGAGTACGTATGTACCATAGGGGCTCGACTGGAAGTCGTTCTTTTTTTAAAAAGAAATGAATAGATTTTCAAAGAAGGGGAAATCTATGAGCAGCAGTACGTTTTGGGCATGGGGATTTGAGGGCGCAAATGGGACTGTAATTACGAAGGAAGTTGGGGGTTTGAATGTCACCGCGCTGGTTTGAGCGTCTCGTTTCTCCCCTCGCCTCCGAGCCCCGGCAGTAAATTTAACTAATGACGGTCGGACAGAAAGAAAAGTGATCTTCTCACTGAATCATTACAAGATGAGTTACGCTTGGAAATCAAGGGCTGAATAGATTTTCAAAGAAGGGGAAATCTATGAGCAGCAGTACGTTTTGGGCATGGGGATTTGAGGGCGTAAATGGGACTGTAATTACGAAGGAAGTTGGGGGTTTGAATGTCACCGCGCCAGTTCGAGCGTCTCGTTTCTCCCCTCGCCTCAGAGCCCCGGCAGTAAATTTAACTAATGACGGTCGGACAGAAAGAAAAGTGATCTTCTCACTGAATCATTACAAGATGAGTTACGCTTGGAAATCAAGGGCTATTAGCAAAACATGTCATTGGAGGAGCCCTCATCAAACGTAATAAGTCAAAGGCGGAGTCAAGGGAGGGTCGAGGAGGGGAAGGCTCCAAACTGAAGAGCATTCGCGGAAAAGATACCCTTCACAGATTATGACATGATAATGATGATTCACCTCTGTTTGAGTAATCTAAATCGATTCCCCTACGTCCCGGGTTATTTTGAGCAGGGGTAGGAACTTTACCAGTGAAAAAAACTGAGTCACAAATGAAAGGGAGACCAGACGGATTCAGGATCAACCGTAAAGTAGGAGGAAACAAAGGCGGTTTTGCTTCGCGCGTTTTTCCAGACTTTTGTGGCATGGGAAGTACTACTTTGGTACTCCCCATCCTCAATCATTCAATGAGACCAATACTTCGGGAATGAAAATCTGTCAAAAAAAAGTCCATCCCACCCCTTCCCCCGTTTAATCCTTTATTCAATTCTTCCCGCCCGGTTTAAAAACTTGGGTGACGCCAGTGTGAGATATGATTTTTTGGCTATTTAAGGCTTCGTCATCGACATGCGTCCTCCCCATTGGATGATGTGTTATGCATATGTCCAATCGACTAATGGACTTGCTGCTCCGTAATCCCTATCAAAAATCAGCCCTTGGCCCTTTGTCACGGTGCGTCATAGCAAATCACTTCCAGTTCGGAGGGTTAGCCCCTTCTATGTCCATTGATGCAATGCTTGATGGAATCAATTAGGCAATTCAGTTATATTTATGGCCCGCGACGACTTGTTGAAAAGGCAAAAAGTAGTCGGATGGATTTACTGCAATTTGGATTTGAAGTCGGGATGTCTTAATTCACTTGGGATGGGGGTAGAGCATGAAGTAAAGTCCTTAATCTTCCTTACCCAATCCTAAAATTATTTACAAAGCCATCAAACTTGGGAGTGCATTATTATGTACGTACGTACGTCATATTTTCCATTTCAATTGCAAAAATGGACATTCAATCCTTGTCAAAATTATCGGAGCAGTCGTTGTAGTCACATTCCTTTTTGGGAAGAAACCAAAGATGTGTATCCTTTCTCAAATCCTAACATGATGCTTCAAGAAACCGTACCCCTTTTAAAAGGAATCAGCCTTGACGGAAAGGAAATCCAATAGGATTGCTGGTTCCACTCCAACCGCCACTCCAAGTCCAAAATAGGACCAATATTCCCCACGAGCATGTAAGTATGTATGTTTAGCCATATAAGAAGTACAGGAAGTTAATTTATATCCTCGTTTCCGTCTCAAGGCAAAGGCAAGACGTCGCGTCGACGTCATATTATGGCATCGTGGTGGGCTTGGTATTGAGTGGCACAGTTGAAGGCTGACCTTTTGTGTCTTCTCAAGTTATTTTCAAATAATAAAATAAAACATGAGTGGGGGAAGATAAGAAACATATGTAAAAATCTATCCGCACGTGTGGATGTGGAACGCTGGAATTGGATTGCTGAACCATCTTCCCCAATCCGGTTATCCACTTCCGGATTTACACAAACAGGCATGGATCTAGAAAGGAAGCGGAAGGAAAGGAGTGAATCTGCATAGTAAATAGACACGGCAGGTAACTTGAGGCGGCACACTGAAGGCTAAGTTGAGTAATATTTGCTTCCACTCCATTAACTTTGACTTTATTTGCTTTGTAACCAATTCAAAGGTAAAGAAACACATTCCCTTTCAATCTGGCTACAGTCCACCTCCATTTCAATATCATTATTGGTTTACAGCAAGCTAAGCACTTCTTGTTTACAAGACATTATATTATGTGTGCTGTTCGGACTTTGCAGATTTTTGTGATAGCATACAGTTTCCTGGCCGAAAATATTTCGGAATGTTTTTCAGAGGCAAACACTATCAGCATATGACAAAGAAAAGAGCCATGGGATTGAATACTTACATCCAATTAGACCTAACTTGAAACATATCCAGACTTGGGATCTCCTCGTAATCTCTTCTCCTGATCGAATGAATGGGCACGGATTGAGACTTGAGACAGAAGGCGTGTGGTCTCTCGTAAAGCCGGCACGTGGCAGCATTTTCATAATTTAGGCTAGACGACACAAATCCATATCCTGGCTTCCAAGCAGAAAATATCAAAATATGTATTTCCAAGGCCTGGCCTAAACCGAACTTTGTGAATGAAACCCGTGCCCGAGTTTGACTTCATGCCTTATCACCCTGACCTCGGACTTTAAAAGCTAGGATTGCTTCCCCAGCTCCGCACTGTGCAAGTGCCGTGCATAGTGCATCCTTTTTAGTATTTTGGTTAGGTTTTGGCTTCCGTGCTGGTGGCCTTTGCCGTAATTCATCTTTTTTTTACTCAGGAAATTAGTTCAGGGCTAAATGGAACACATTGAGGTGCAACCCTCCTTCCCTAGCTTCAACCGCAGATGAGTAATGACTTTTTTAAAATGTATTTTTAGCTTTGTGAGATTTCTCCCGTCTCCTGAAATTACGTCCGATGATATTTACCCACCCTAACTAACGCATGGAACAGAGGGGGGAAGTTTGCTGTTTTTCTCAAGTTTTTGCTCCTTGGTGAGAAATTGTGTGGGAAAAGCCCTTGGATGCAATGAAGTGTGTTAAATAGGTGGACTGGTTTTGCCATATAATATTTCCCCATGTGGGGATTGGGATCTGCGGAAGAAGGAACCAACGAGGAGAAGTCTAAGTAATAATTCTGAGGGAAGGTATGACTCACTCCAATCGACCATGGAAAGCT
>JAAXYW010002599.1:0-14634 GCA_036851895.1 Orthonychiurus folsomi | reverse complement strand
TGCATGTGAAAGCCATTGAAATGGTGAAGAAGTACGTATATTTGTTTCGAAAAAATTCCAACCCAAACTGGAGTTATAGCCATTTACATTTTCAGATTTAGGGTGGCCAAATAATTTTTCCTCCTACTGTACATTACATTTTCGTGTTTGCACCACTTCTTTTTACGTTAAAATTACTTTAACAAAAGTTGTATGTGGTGGTAGGTTTTTTTTACTGATTTCATTTCCGTATTGCTAACTGCTCCGTAAAACTTACTTTCGGCAGTGGGAAGAACATAAGTCGCACATAATTTGTTGTCGAGCAGTTGCTGAACAGACATCTTTGTTTTATCCACTCCGTATTTGCAAATCATTTTCGCTTTCACTGCCTCCTCCGATTCTCGCAAAATGGCAGCCTCTGGGGCCCAAGGGCCATAATCCGGGCATTTCTCCACGCAAACCTTCAACAAAGTTAATTAAGATGCCTCAGAAATTAGCTGGAGATCGAAGTGTGCTTACTTGCGGTGTACGGCAGCCTGTTAGAAAAACTTTTGGATTCGCGCATCTATATACAACATAAACCGTCATACACAAAACTTATAGTATATTTTTATATAACTTGTCAAGTTACTTTGTAATGTCGAAGAAGTATAAAAATCCCTTATCAGCCACAGCCGGATCTATCCCACACTTCTGTCCCCAGGAATCGACCGGATTAAGCTGAAAGTAAAGTTTAGAATTTAAGGAAATTCAAAACATAACACGGAAGATCCACAGTTACCAGAACGGAGGGATCTCCTTGTCGAAATGCTGAAAAGAATAAAATCAGAAATACAATTAATCTGAGGATTTCGCGTAAAAACGGTACATTTAAAAATTCAAAATGCCAGCCGGTAAAGCAAATTTACTTTTTAAAAAGAATAATTGAAACTCACCAATGACTGCAACAATGACCCATCCGACCAGATAAGCAACAAATAAGAGTAGACAGATGACATCAGTGCAGCCCCGTTCCTCAATCGGACCCTTAAATTTTGGATCGTATTCTCTTGGTGGACCTGAAATAAAATTTATGCAATTAAATACGTCGTCGCTTTAGCTGAATCCGTTTTAAAGCATTAAAATGTTTAAGCACATAATTTTCTTGTGTAAATTCTAATTTCCGCGCCTAACTCTTAACTAGTTCCAATATAAGATTTAACAAAATCTAAGATGGATATTATACCTTCCGCTTCCCCTTCTGCCGAGACCTCTACGGTTCTCTTCCCCATTCTTATAGAAACATAAAATTAACTTTGAGACACTATCGGTGTAATTTCTACTCCTGATGGCACAAATTAAAAGTTTAGCAAAGTACAACTCATTTTTCGTGCTCCTGTCGTGTCAATTTTTACACCTCCGCTATCAAAGTTTATTGAACAAACAAAATGACCGAATTCAATCCAGTGCATCCCATCCACAAAATTCCCGTTTCCTGTACTTCGGGCGATCCGGTGTCACATTGATATTCCTTTCCGAGCACAATGCAGTATAATGACAGTACAACACTTCAACAGCAACAGTCACTCAATTTATGTCTTAAAGTCGTGTAGCCGTTAAGTTCAAGAAAGCACAAAATTGACATATCCTAATCCCAAAGGTTAAATTCCCAACTCCCACGTGTATCGTACGTGTGTAGAATTGATAGTAAAATATCAAACTGTTTGCTTTTTGATACAATTTGGCCTCTTGAATTGTTCTTGGCAAAGTCGAGTAATCCGTGAGGGCTTAAAAATTTCAAATGTAAAACGTCGGAGTCTACCTTTGTCGTGATTACTAACCACTAGCCTGAGTCACTAAATGAACACTAATAGTGAAGGAAAAGAAAAGAGCCGACCCTTCTTAGCAAAATAAAAGTCCCCACTTCCAATCCAAGTGGAACTGGTGTTGATATAAACAAGGAGGTAAACAAAACGTAGTTCAATTCAGTTCAATAAATGTATCAGCAACTTGATATCTAGTTTCTAGTGCTAATACAACACACTTCAAACTACATTACAATTTCCTAGACGTTGCATGTTCTCTTGTCCTAATGGGGAGGAAGGAATGGAAAATCGGGCCATTAAGAGTTCTGTAATCATGTTGGCATGTACAAGGGGCTATATAGCAAAACCAAATAGCGAAGAAGTTGGTCGTACTTTTAACTCAACTTCGAGTTTGATTGGAAATAATTAGCTTCTACAGATACGAGCTAACGACGACGACGACGGTTTGTTCCGCCCTGCCAATCGCGTGCTTTTTCTGTTGGACGAGGGTCGTCCAGCCAGAGTCAGAGAGTTGCTTTCAATTCTCATATCTCATTCGTGCATGGAGTTTTATTTTCTTCTAGTGCTGACATAAACTCTACAGGTTCAAGCAGATGGGTTTATGAGAAATCATATTCCAGAAATCTCAATTCAATATTGTGAATGAAAACAAAAATTGCTTGGAATCGAATGTGGGAATTTGCAACACATCTGATCTGGCATAGCTCAAACCTCTTCTAATAGTCACAGAAAATGCGCCGCGCCTTGTGCGGTTTCTCAATTCCTCCTGATCCTAATGACTAATGAATATGCCAACCACATGTGAAGGAGGTGTTAATTAATCTTGTTTGCGGTTGTTAGAATTTCACTGCTTTCGCAGCAGCCAATTGGCGGAAGCACAGTGACAACTGATTCAAATTCTGGTTCGAAAATAGTCAAGCCAGCTAGTTTTGCACTTAACTACAAATACACCACAAAGAACAATTGCTTTCTAACACCGCGTTCAGGTTTTGTTTCCTTTTAGCAAGCCCTCCTCAATATATTTGATTTGATTTATTAAAATAGATCCCACTCCCTTGAGAAAGTTAGGCTGCGACTGCACAAACACATACAATTCCTGACTCTAATCAAGCATGTGCTCACAATAGAAATACAATTGTAGCAGCTTGGAAAGCAGTGCCCTGAACCACTACTGTCAACTACTATATTGAAGAGTTGACGAAGACTAACTGACTGAGAACGAAGTATGTATATAGTTAAAGAGACAAAAACAAAGGATCTGGATCTCCTTCACTTTGTCCTCAGCTTCCAGATCTAAAAAAAATCATTCTTAACAACATACTTCATTGCAATTACTCTGCATACGCAATTTCGTGGCTCCCTTGGAATTACACCAACAGGCATGCGGCAGTGCACCAAGGCAATATTCCAAACCAACCAACAAAAAGACCATAATCTTGCCCATGAAAAAAGTACTTATTCTTTATACTAAAATTTGCGTATAGTATACCACAGATGCATAAATCGTGCACTTGATCTGTGAGACCGCAACACCGTTTGAGTTTGACAAGATTTCCGTAATTAATGCACAATGGCTTTGCTAAAGTGAATGAGGCTAAGGAGCAATAATTCAAGTTTAGCGTTCCGTCCGGAAGGGTTACAACTTCGCAAGGTTGAATTTTTCATTGTTTTTAACTCAGCCGGTACTGCAAACGTCGAACGTGGGGTGTTAATTTTGTAATTTGTTGCCGCTGTTATGCTTGTCATGCATTCGTTTTCCATTCATCCTGCCACGTCAGAAACATTTCTGTCGAAATGTTCATCCCATATTTGCGTAATCTATTCCAAAATCAAACCTTCACCAGAACGGGTCCTATTTTACAGAAAATACTTATTGTTTCAATTAAATGAAGCCTGGAATCAAATGTTGATGGGCTTAAGTGGTTAATAAAGTGCATGGCAGATCGCGCTTCTTAAATTCTGTAAGCAGCCAGCTTCTGTTACTTACAACGAAGTTATTTTTAAGCGCACAGTGAGAAAATGATCTATGAGTCTAACGAAGGGTTTCTCAAATGGTCAAATTCCATTTCCATAAGAATTTGATTTGATTTATTCAGTTTTGTATTACACCACCGCGTTCTGATGCACTAAGCATAAATAGAAGAGCAACTAGAAGATTAATTTATATGTTATTCCCGATTCTGACAGAACGAATGAAAATAAAGACTGGAGTGATTATAAAGACAAGGAAGAGGGCTAAGATAAAAATAAGCATTATTCTTCGTAAATACAAAAGAAATAGCATGTTTCTCTCAGCCGTCCTTGAATGATCTGTTGATCAACCAAAAATCCTCGTGTAAGAACTGACAAACTGAGTGACCCAGAAAAGCACTCTTTATCGACCTCCAATACTGCTTTTTCCTATATATAGATGAGCCATGTTCAATTCGTAAATTTACCAACCTAACAAACAGTGAATTACGTTCAGTATGCGCCTATAGTAAATCAATAACTAACGAATGTGGAATTGACTGCAAGAAGCCAAGGGCATACTAGACGTGGTTAAAAACATGAAGGGAAGGTGCAACAGCCAGGTGGAATTCCACCCCTAATAAATTAACCATTTTCGAGGCTTTCGTGAAAAAATTGAAGATGTTTTGCCAGCCTTAAATTGTATAACACCGGGCAATGTCTTCATATATTTAGTATTTTTTTCAGTAAGGTGTACTAATGTATAGGTAAAAAAAATGGGACGAAACGGATTGGTTGCAAATGCATAATGCTCGGCGCTTCTTAAATAATTTAGCCTCTAATTAAAGTCTAAGTCAATAATTAATCAATGAAATTATTTCAATTGTAGAAGTTGCAGAGTTTCTGGTCATTTTAAGTTAATGGGAACCAAACGAGGCATAGTTTTAGTGGAGTTGACAGTCGACAAAAATAAAATAGCTAGCCTTGTAAGCTACTGCAGGACAAACCAAACCATTAGTAAATATTATTTTGCATCAATTTCTTTTCTAGACACCTTTGCTAGATAGTACATGAGATTACAAATTAATCATGCAATACATGCTGCTGCCGTATTTCAGTACTTTAATACTATATTCATTTCCTAGCATTATTTATATTTTCCAGTTTGTTTTGATGACGATAACACAACACTGCTAACAACTTGATTTTCATAATTAACTGGCTGACGTGTAATGATCGACAACATTTGATAGTTTGATATTAAGCACGGGTTCAGCGAATTCGATCGAGTTTAAACTTCTATTTAAAATATTACTAATTAGTGTATTTAAAATATTACTAATTAGTGTAGTACTGGTCACTTACCATATTTTCCTGAGCGGTCCACCGTGTCCATCATCATTTCTTCGACATCTCCGTTCTCATTTCCAACCTTTGAGCTCATTTTGAATTAATAGATGCCTGTGATCCGTGAAGGGAATTATTAATTGATCTCTCGAGTTACTCGAGTATCGCAATAAAATTTTGTAAAATCAGCAATCACTTTGGGCATTGATTTTAAATCACAGCATACTTCCACTTCAAATCACACAATTGTCGAGATCTAAATCAGACTTATATAACCTAGTTTATTGTTGATAAGCTCCACTAGTTAGAAGTTCTTCATATCCAAAAAAGTTCGTTCACTTGTTTGCTTATTATTGTGATTCTGTCGCGCTCTTGTCAAGTCATAAAAATTTAATGGATCATTAAAGGCAGTGGCAGGCAGGCGAGGCGCAGGATGGCAGGAAGTCAGGTTCGAGTTTTGCAATTCTAGCCCCAGTTATGGTGCTATTTCCAAATGCAATATACTATTCCGCACAAAAGTGAGTCACGGTACACAACACGATGAAAAATATGTTAACCCACACTTAATCACAACAATAGTGTGGTATTTTTCTATATGGAGCGAACAGCTTGTCAAAAATAAATTTTTAGTCTTGCAAAAATTAATTAGGACGGCTTAAATGTGCATTTGGTCGGTAATACTAAACTGATAATATTATTCAATATGACATTAGTCAGTCTCAGTAGAAGGGTGTTTGAACTATATTCAATATTTAAAAATCAAAGGCTTTTATGCCAGCCAAACTCCTGTCCCAGTTGGCGTTGTTTGTTAATTAGTGGAAGAGATCACTTTTGCACTTGCTTGGCTTGGAATGTAAATGTAATGGAATATCACAAAAGAAATGCTTATTTTAAGTTGAGCTGATGACTTAAGTTGACAGTAGCCAAATCCAGGAGCGTTTCACACTTTCGTAGGAAGATATGTTAAAATACGTACGAATAGTGTTGCGTAGCTAGAGCTACTAGCGTTCACAGAGGCAGAAAGGACGGTATACTTGACAGACGACTGACTACCTGGGAATGTTGTATATTGAAGGAAACCCGGGACAAAAAACCGACACCGGACGCAGAATGTGTTCTCTGTTTTGTTTCCTTATCCCAAACCGCGCCTCATTTTGCTTGAGTTTGGACTGCCCCACGTTGGGTTATAAAAGTCAATCCCCCCCTGCCAACTGCTATTGCTATGCTATACAATTCCATTGCATTGCGTAAGCCATAACACACCTGGTCAAATGGAGGAAATTTGTAACCAAGGCAGATGCTATGTTGATGCAGGCATTATTTTGTTTTCTTTCAATTTTTGACAATCAGGTGCAATCAGATGTAGAATGAGAGATTCTTAGTTCTTAACCCTTTAAACTTTAGGTTCATGTTACACTAATTAGCCGCATTCCCCCAGTAAAGCCACTTCTAAATTTAATCCAGTAGTTTTTTTTATTATTAACAAGGTCCAATGGAGTGTTGTTGTAATACAACTGTTGCGTTTTTGGCATCCCTCTGCTTTTATTCATGAACAACTTGATAACATTTCTGTAAATGCGTATTTACTTAATTTGAAATTCACCCCTAGAATTTACATAACACACATTACATTTTTACCAAACTGTTAATTTAGTGCTGCATGGATTGGCCAGGAAAATAAAAATAAAATTGTAAAATTTTAATTAATAATTTCGATAATTTCTGAATACCTAAGACTCAATTATCCAGCACTAACTACGACTAGCTATGTGCAGCCATTCCACCTTTATCAAAATGCGACACTCAAATCCCATCAAATGATTCGAAGACGTCAAGCATAGCTGGAAATGAGAAATTTATGCCTGCTGTTATCAGCTTTGATGAGTTAAGCCAAGTCGCTTACATGCATTAGACGAAATGCCATTGCCATAAGCGGATATGACAATGTCATGTGATTGTATGTAATAAAGTAAAGCCAACATCACGCACTATATGCGTATTACCGATTTTATATTGCGCAATTTATTTTTGTTCCCCTATTTGCAAACAAATCACATGCATTGATATGCTGTATATCTTGATGGTCCATTCCAATAATGCATGCATGCCCGGCGTCACATTTCCTCGCTTTATAAAACCGAGCTCGGAATTTACGTGCCGCAGTCGTCGTTCGTGATTCTGGGATTCAAGTTTGGTTGTGTTTCACGTTGAATGAATGAATATATTTTTGGATGTAGTGTAGCCCACTCCCATAATATTTTAAGTTTCAGTGACTGATTTTGTGACGAGGTAGGAGGTAATCATCATTTTCATCATGTATTTGGGTCAAAAGGTCCAGGTGACCCCTAATGCAATATCGAAGGCCTCACCTTCTAAGACAACCGTTTTCCAAGGCAAAGGACTCCCGAACACGGACTTGCGAATCATTTGCAAAGGCCAAACATTTTACGCCCACAAATCCGTCGTCGGTGCTGCCAGTGAGCATATGAACAATGTTTTTAAGGTAAGCTTGCGATTTAACTAATGGAAACTCCGGTGTGTATTGGTAAATTATGTTAGGTATTATTAGATAATTCTAATTTTGAATTTATGGTTCAGCGGGAGCAATACACTAGCTCCAGTGGAGGCGACGACTTGTACAACATGATCTTGGCCACAGTTGAACCGGTTGATGTGTCAAATATACTGAAGTATATATACGAGGATGAACTGACGATTCAAGAATCGGAAGTGGACGGATTTGTTAGCATTGCAAAAATTCTGCAGGTTGATAAGATGCTGCAGTACATGGTATGACATTATTCACACCACCAAGTAATAATGTTCAAATGTAATAGTAAATATTTGTAATCATATTTCAAATATTATATCCAGCCCAGGAAGCAAACTCCCGAAACGGCTCAATTTCAACCTTTGGCTCCAAATGAAGTTAATCCTGAAACCTCTTTTGATTCACGAACTGGTAACCCGATTCTTGCAAGAATAATGGATTCCATACCGTTTAAATCGGCACCAAAGAAGGGGAAAAGGAACAAAGGAAAGCCGATTGCTTTAGCCTCAAATGGTCTCAAGAAGAATGAGCCTGTGGCTCAATCATCAAAGACTTATGCAAACACTTTAATGTCCAACGTTATGCGTTCACCAGACCTTCAACAGGAAGCATGGCCAGATCTCGGAACCCCAAGCACACAGGCCAATTGCGAAGTAAAGTGTAAGGAATTATCTCGCAAGGCAAAGAGAGCTGCTAAGAAAAAGGCTAATGAAGCTCAAACTGCGATGCTCTTAAATCAGCTTAAGTTGTCTGAGGATCTGAGGCCGGGAGTTCAAAATCTTCGAGTTGAAGACGCTGTGGTAAGTCTGCCCACTTACTCGTTCGGTTCATCTCAAGATGTGGTTCACGCGAAGCAGCGAAATCATTCCGGAGGTTTGGGAGCAGCTGATGGGTACTTAAGTCGCAGCCAGGGTAGCCTGTCTGATGTGAGGAGGAAGATTCGAGGCATGCATGCTGCGGATATGTCTGCTAAGGAGCATTTGGATGCACTAATGTCACTACCTCCGGGGGTTACAACAGTTCCAAACGTACCAAAGAAAAAGAGATCGAAGAGTTTCTGCACTGAGGATAGCTCTTTCGAAGAGGGCGTTTCTGGTAAGGCATATTTACATTATAACTACAACATATTTCCATCTGCAAGTATGTTCTTGTCAAACAATTGGAGTTATACATGATGTTTAAATGTACACAGGTTTAGTAAAAACAAGTTAGCAACGTTTGACAACTGTGACTAACTAGTCTACAGAAGCGAAGAATGCAAAAGTTTTCTCTTATTTTTTGAATTTTTTTTATTAAAAGGTTCGTGTGGTGATATCCACAAGAGGGATAAGCCAGATCTTGTCACTGAAATTGGGGTTTTCAAGAAAAATGTTCATTCTCGTTCTACTCGTAAAGGTAAATTTTTTTCATATTGGCAATTAACATTAACAGAGAAAATATTCTGCCTTGCTTGATACTTACAACTTCACTTTGGTACCCCCAGCATGCTTGCTCCCACGCCGTTCTGAATGTGACGATAGCAATGACCAAGAAGCGTTTGCATCGGACGTGGACTACGACAGCTCATGAATTACAACAACTATGTCACAACTGAAGGTTGTCCGGAGTCTACATTTTTACTCACATTTTCTGTTCTGCTTAAATTACACTTGGATTGATTATATGCAAACTGCACATGAATGAGCTACCTAGGTTAGAGCAACTTATTACAACTATAAAGAGAATGTTATGGACTGGATTATTAATTGCAAATGAAATAAATTGTTACATGACATGTTACCACTAGAAATATACTCAACTGAATAATTATTTTCTGGAAACTTAGTGCATGCTAAGCCGCTCAAAATACGATTATGCCCAGGCCAGGAATGTAGTAAATTAAGTTTAAAAGAAGAACAGAAGGAGATTGACTAACATGGCGTGCTAAGCCTTATAGTTTTACAATTACATCTGTTTACAATTTAGCATTTAAGCTTTTATTGTTAGAATTCGAAGTGTTTCTTTTGTGTTTCGATTTCTTACACCTGTGTTTTCAAATGATTCCACTGTCACGCTGAAGCCTGTTGAAGGTGTATTTGGAGCCCTAGCTCTTCGAAACACTGTTACTGTTGCATTTGAACGCGAGAACAGTGCGAGTGGTCTTCCATTTCCCTAACAGTTCCAAACAATTAACGTTGATCAGTTTTGATAATTTCAGAGCACTTCATATACAAATCTGGTCTTACCTGTCTCCTATTGCCACACCAGCGCGATTCGTATCCGTCATCCTTTTGCATAGAAACATATGCCATCTCACAGTCATTTGAATAAGGCGCCGACATCTTGTTAAAGGTTAACAGCAAATATTGCGAGGAGTTTGCTGCCTGGAATATTTTAGTAAAAAGGTTTGGTATTCTCATTTGGTAATAACGAATATTTTAAAATTAATATGCAGTGTATTTCAGATTTAATGACCGCGCTTGGATCTCAAAGTTTGAAACGACGAAGGCAAAAGTCAGGAATTATGAGTCACACTAACACTAATAAAGGCTTCAACCAAGAACCCATGCGATTTCTAGTTCGACCTTGACCTTATGCACACCGGTGCGGTGAGACGTCAACTCTGAGGCTAAAGCACATAGTATAACCTAACTGGAAAACGCATGCTCTAGGGAATATGGGTCATGGAAAACCTGCTACGATTACTTTTACTTTATTCGAGGTTATTGTAATCTAATTTGGAATATCCAGTACGTGGTCATTAACACCTGAATTGTTAGGCTGTGTTTTTCTTACCAAAAACTTCCACTGGCACAAAATATCAAACTCTTCAGTTTCAGCAATACTTTTTTTTACTCTCGACTTTACTGGCTCAGTAGTTTCCGTTTCTCCAAGCAATTCCGATGTTACTCCAGCAGGAGTTGTTTCCAATTGTTTAGAACTCATTGGTGCAGTGAAGTCTCCGGGCAAATCCTCTGTGCTATTTCTCACTGTTTGATACGATAGGCTGCTGTTGATAGGATTTGGATAGAAAAACTGTATTCGTACTTTCCGTCCATTTGTTTCGTTCAGTTGGATAATTCTTTGGTTGAGAACACCTTCAAAATTGATTTGTCTGCTGGTTCTTGGCAAAGGGCACCGAAATTGGACAAAGCCTAGACTCGTAGGTGGATTTTGACTTGTTTTAAGTACGTTTTGGAGAACGATTATTGTGAGAATTGGAATAACAGTTGTGAGGAAATTATTCATTTTGAATTCTGTTCTAAACACAAGCGTAGTTTAAAAAAAGTTAATGTGTATGACAATGGGAAGAGCAGTTCAGTGTTACCGCCCTAATAGGAAGGCGAGGTTTGGCCAGACATTCAAAAACCGAAGGTAATATAAGTGCGTTATTGAATGGGGAATTACCTTGTCAAGTAAGACAATAAAAATTACGTGAGTGATTATGCCAATTTTAAGTATTCAGAAAACGTAGCAAAGGGGAAGAGGGCAAGGTATTGACACTGCCGCAGGAAGCGATGGTAATGGTGAGATTCCATAACTTCAAATGTCAAATATTCCAATCATCTCCGCTAAATTTGCATCATCATTTTCGCCGCTTGAATCTATATGTAAAGTCAAGCATGTGTAGGTCGATTGACTACCGTAAATGACCGAATTGAACGTAGGTCCCTATTGAGCGCTGAGCCCTATTAGAGGGCGGGTCAAATGGCTAAATCTGGAAATAGAACGCGGGCTCCAGTAGAACGCGGGTCCCAATTGAACGCGGGTCAAAATACCTGGGTTTCCCTTTGCTCCTTCCATATTTACATTGCACGCGCGGTATTTAGATTTGAAATTTAATTATTTGAACGCGGGTCCGAATTAAGTGCTGGGTTCTAATTGAGCGCGGGTCACGAAGGTCCGTTTTTTAGAGCACCCGCGTTCAATTTGGTCATTTACGGTATATACAAAACAATGCCTGAGCTTCTAGTAGATGGGTTGCAATTTTTGTGAGATGTGCATAGTTGGTAGTCATTTATGACGACGGCTTGTCTTGTTACAAGTATTGTCCATTGCTTGTCGGAGCTTTCTGTAACCGATGACTGGAATCATCAGTCCATCATATATCTCATGCCAGCTTCATATTCCTACATCTTTGTGCCACAAACCTCCAGATAAGCAAACTGTGTGGTTGTATTTAGCTGGTTGACCGGTATCGCCTAAGTAGAATCATATTGGCGCGAAAAGTTGGGTTAGATCAAAATCCGCAAAAATCACATCATTAATTTTTGCGGCGCATTTTTGTAAATACTGTATTTGCCTCCTTAAATATTCTTCGATTACTTCTTGCATGTGTTATCAATCCTAGTTTATCATCTTTAATTTTGACGCTTACAGTAATCGTGCCATTCTCAATTATCATGCAGCTGTACTAACCGGGTCATATTCAGCTGTACATATTAAATCAAATCATAGAATTAATGTAAATGTAAGTCGAGTTAACGGAAACTATTTTAAGAAAAACCTTACTGTCAATGTCCTGTTTATTCTTGATTTTGTTATTAACAAATTAGTACAGGACATTTCACATCAGCTGAGTCTCTTTTTATTTTTGTAAAGTACGAGTGAGTTTGCAACACATCGATTAAATTAATTTAAGTGGCCGGTCGCGGTCCTGTTGTTCACAACAAGCTTGTCCGCTCTTAATTGTCCCTTGTGTTGGACTCAAATAAGCACAGCCCGTATTCGTTCCTTCTAATTAAACTCCAACAAATTATTAGAGACAGATTTTAACGCAATGACACTTCACACTTCCTACGATTAACGATCAAAAACACAATAACAAATCTACTTTTACTTACAACATCACACTCATTAATTAAAAAGAAAACAAACAAATAAATATTCACAACACTTTCTAATTAGTTTGAGCTAGATAACGTGGCACAATGTGTATTCTGCCATCAATTCCAGAAACCTAAATACGCTAGTCCGAAGATTCCCTCAGACAATAAAGAAATTGTTTGCTGTCAATAGTTAAACTCGCAAAATTCGGCATCCCAATTGAACTTAGGTGAAGGGCATGCAAAATGCCCCAAATTTTGCACTTTGGACAAAAAAATTGAACATTCTCCCCTTGTGTATTTCCAGAACCGGAAGAATGATTACTGGAGTTGGAAATTAGGATTCAACATTGTCTTAGTCCAACGGATATACAATATACACACTACACTTGGGCATGTCTTTGTTACACGAGGCGTATGGGCAGTCAATAAATATTCACAAAATTTCTGTGAAGGACGTTAAATTATGTATAAAAATTTAAATTAATTAGTAAATGAGCTCAAGGTATCAGTAATCCAGCATAGACAAAAAATATCCATTTTGCAAAAATAAACAGCAGATCATAGAGCACGTGTACTTGATATTCTCTTAAAAATTCGCCAAGAGTTTTTCCTTGAATTCCAATTAATCGACTGAGCCATCCCAATGCGCTCCGGCTCGATGAGTCAGAATGGTCTTCAGACTGAAATTCCCCAAAACTATTGTAAGACGGTCCCCCTGTTGAGTAGGAACTGTCCGGAGCTGATCCCGATGTGCTTTGATCTGGGATCATCATGGAGGCAAGTCTTGCAAATTCTCCAGCCCGTCCGCCAAGACCTGATCCACCAACTACAGTTAGAAGCATTTTCCCATAATGCATGGCTTGGGATTTCCAGTTCTCCATAGGTTTAACTGCAAATAAGGATAAAAGTTTTCAAACTCTTAAGTCATTAATTTAAAATTTTATTAAGTTGCTAATAAAGTTTGCAAATTTGAATTCATATAAAAACCTTTCGTTTTTGTTCCATGCTGCTGTTGCTGCTGGGCTTTCTTTACATTGTTCTTCGCAAAAGCTTCTCTTTTGTCCTGTTGGATTTGGTGCTGCTTTATTCGCTTGTGCTGTTCCTCGAGAGACAATGGCGTCGTTTGTGGAGCTTGTGTTGGCACCCAATTCGTGGAATTCTCTTTTACTGGTGTCCAACTATTCCAGTTGGGAGGATTTTCAACTTTCTCGGCGACAACAATAATTGGCTTATTACTTTGGACTGGAGTTTTATGAATGACTTTGACTAATTTCTTTTTATCTTGCTGTTTGGTGGGAGCTGCGGTTGTGGAAGTCGGATCATCACAGTGAGCTGTAAAAAACAAAGTCACATTTATGAATGTGGTATGAAAACACATGCTATGGTAATTAAACGACCAGCTCTACCCTACAATTATTTTCATTCTATGTTATAGTGTAGTAAATCCCATTTCTGTGTGTCTGGTGTGTGGCATTAAGGTAACGTGCATAATTGCACTGAACGTGGAATTGCTTACTCAGATAAAATAATTCTTCCGGATTAGCTTTAGCGCTTTCAGCAAATGAAACCCTCAATGGTATTTTGGGGGAAAATCCCCATAATTTTTATATGCCGCGTTTACTCACAATACCAAGACACGTATTCGTCATGCACGCAATTGCCTGTTAACAAAACAGTCAAACTTGACCCAAATATCCAACTGAAGATGCACCACCGCGCCTTGCACGCATCCGCTCTTAAAATGTTTTGAACATTATAAAAATGGTGGTTAAACGCACAATTTTGTGCATTAATGTGTAACTAGAAGTTGTCTTTGTGTGGATGTAATATTTATGTGTATGTGACTCAGGTACAGTGATATGAATGGATGGAATTGGCAAATTTTAGTCAACAATCCAATTGTGAAATTCTGGGGTAGTGATTCTGAATTCTGTCAATTTTTACTAAAGTGTAGCACTTAAGAAGACGAATTGATAAACAAATATGCTTAAATTGGCTACATTTCTATTTGACATGAAGTTTCAACCGATTTACACATTGTTGTACATATAGTTTGCGGAAGTAGTGTTGTAGCTTAGTGTTGTATAGGTTCGGGTTTTTTTATGGGTTCGTATAGGGGTTCGGGTACGGGTTCGTACAAAACCCAAACCCTGAACCCTCAGTAGGTTGAACCCGAACCCGAACCCGTACCCCC
>JAAXYW010002598.1:0-14637 GCA_036851895.1 Orthonychiurus folsomi | reverse complement strand
CAGATATCCGAAACAAACGTTAAGTAAAGGGGAATATGCAAGTTGCATTTTAGTTTTTCCATGCCCAAGAAGTTGAAAATTTGACAGCTTTTAACATGTACACCACGGCAAAGCGTCAGATATCTGATTCGATCAGATCCGATCACATAATTTAATTTTTTCCCCATCAGATCAGATATCTGATCTGACTCGCTTCGGATGAGATCAGATGAGTGAATCTCATCACCGACTCTCGATCAGATCAGATCAGATATCTGATATGATGATGACTATCTGACAAATTCGGAACCTGTAATGTAAACAGTACGAGGAAGTACTACTTCCTCGTACTGTTTACATTGTACTTCCTCGTACTGTTTACATTATAATTCCTTGATTGTAATTATCAACATGTTTACTGTGCCAAAATCCCTGACCCTTCCCAGAGGTCAGTGCTTGACAAATATTTGTCAAAAAGTCAATAGGTCACGGACCACTGCTTTCACTACATGTAGTCTTTCATCCAATCTTTGATCCTTCCCGCATGTTTTTAAACGTAGCGCGCCGTGCCGTACCCGTACCATGCGTCGTATTCCTTGACCTTTCCCTTTGCTCCTTTCTTCGTGGTTAGCCAAATTGGATGGCGGCTAAAGAGTTGCTTTCATGTGGAAAGTTCGTCCATGCATTCAAGAAAAGAGTAGCCAGCCAATAGAAATAGTAAGTCGTGGTATTTTGTATGTATGTATGTGCAAATCCATCCATGTGCTGTGCTGCTGACCGTTGGCGCGTCGGCTTGATTGAGTGTGAATAAAATCCATTCAAATAATGGCCTTTTCAAAACTCCCACTCGGATGGGTTGGCTGGCTCGTCTCGTCGTAAGAAAATTTGATCAAACCATTTCTCGCCTTTCTCACCCAGAAAATGGCTCGGAGAAAGTACGGACCTTTTACAGCCGTAGTTTAGAATTTAATTTATTTTACTTTTCGCAATTTTGCACATTGTGAAAGAGGAAGCGAGGAGGCAAAAGGTGGAAATGATACATACATAATACGCAGTTATTATTGTAGGGCATGTTTACTCATGTATGGGTAAGTAGATGAGTCGTCGTCACTTTGGTCCATTGTCGTCTGTTTTGTGGATGCGGCGCATTTGGGGTGGAATGATACGTTTTTTTGAACATACGACTTTTAGTTACAATGGAGTGAAATACGTACGTAACGTAACGTAATGTTTACAAACAATAGAGTATAGTACTTCCCCCCTGTGGCCCACTCAATTCCATTGAATACAACTTGAACCATTCGGGTCAATTGAGGGAATTTGACCTTTGGGACACATTTACGCACACACAGTCACAAGGAACTGCTCTCACATGTTCACACCCGTGTTGTGCAAAAATCAGTTTCAAATACGCATGTAGATTTAAAAGTTAACTAGATTTATTTGCGTATTCAACAAAATCCTAACTGCCCTCTGATTGGCTAAATGTGAATATACTGTTTCCTCGCATTTTGTCAAGACCCTTTCTGTTTTTTCAAAGCTTTATCTTATTTATTGAAAATACTTAAAAAAATGAGTCGTATTTCATCCCACCCAATATTTCCAAGTGCTTCGACATTGAGCTAGCTTCTCCTTTGAAAGTTCAACATGTCAACATGTCCCAAAAGTTTCGGCATGTATGCATGATCTTTGAGTTGGTATTACATTTTCATTAGAAGTGGGATGATATTCTACGTCGTAGATGACGGAAGTGGTCTTAAGAACTCAGGCAGTCCTTCCATGGATTCCTCGTCTTCCGCAATAAATCCCTTGCATATTTTATAAGAAAATCCATCTTGCATCCCAATCTTCATGATTACATAGGTTTCCCCATATACAAATGTGATTCCGCTCCACTTCACACTTGTTGAGACATCCCTTTCCCTTGATGTCCATTTGAATTAAGATCCAAGGCGCAGTCATTTCCGCTCTGAGTCGAGCTCCAATTCCCAAAGACAACCCGATCGCACCGGGATCAAAAATGAAAGGAAGATAGAATGAGATTTCCAAAGATGATCCCTTCTCACTCCACGATTTCTAATGAGCAATGCAATGTAATAATCCGTCCAATGTAGACACGTGTATCATCTAATTCCTTATTGGAATCTTAAGATATTGGCGAGGTATTATACTTAAGATATTCCACTCGTGGCAGTCAATTTAGCTTTTCTGCAAACTGGGAATGGATGTTATTACCCGAAAGTCAAGATCAGAGGATTTTGAATATCTGATCCCGCCCTATTCCTGGAAATATTAATATACGCTTGCATTCACTGCGAAATCATTGCCTTATAAATCTGAATGCTCAAGTGACGCTGACGCTGTTGGGCTCGCCAATTTTCGCAAATCCTAACTTTAAAAACATCACAGGGAAATAGTCCATCCTCTTACTAGCGCCAGGCGTTTGTGCCTTATTCCAGTGACGAAGTACAAAAGGATACGGCCACGTCAAATACATTAATGAAATTAATTTAAAAAATGAACTGGAAACTGCTGTTATCAAAGGAACGAGTTTCCTACATTTTTCATTCAAAAACAAAAGCGCACTTGGCATATGTACTGCGTACACTTCTGGGATGCCCCGGTCGTGATGAGATAAAAAGAAAAAAAATCCCACTTCTGGTAAACGAAGTATGAGACACGTTCGTCGTATAAATTTGAACTGTCCCCCGTCTTCCCTCGTTTTGAAATACATTAATTAATGAGGAAGGGTGGGTCGTTGCCCAAGTTATTAAGCTGTTGTCGTCGTAGGGCCAAATTATGATTGTGCAAGAGTAACTGCAATGCGGGGAATTCCATCCGGGTTAAATGGATTTCCCTACTCATTTGAATGTGCAAATAATCTGGTATATATGTACATATGCCATGGCCGAAACTCCTAAATTGGTTGGATTTTCCGAAGTTTTTCTTCCTGTTGTTTTTGAAACTTCCGCCCTGATTTGGGGAAATTAGAGCAGCCATGTTAATGATGACTGGAGGAGGAAGGAAGATCAACAACTCCCAAATCCATTAGGAGGCACAAAAGATGAAGAGATAAAATTACATGTGGAAGATATGAGATTAATGTGCGTGTTTTGCCTTCCGGTGAGAATCTGTGTAACTTAATTTCTCAAAGTCATCAATGCATAAGCCCTCATTATTTTGATAAAAGAAGCACAGATCTTAGCCTTCGTTGATAAACCTAGTGTTGAATTTGTAAAGTTAATTAAACATTCATAAGTTTAGATGGGTAAACCCTCCCCAAAATTTAAATTCGGGAACTCCACGAGGATGAGATTTAGGCCAGTAGATCCAGAGCAAATAGTGACATTGTGTTTTGCTCGCAAAAATAAAGTTGCAGGAGTTTGAGAAGGAAGGAGTGGCTTTCAAAATCTTAAATTTGCTGGCCAAGAGCCTGGCTGACGTTTCATCCCTCCGCACCACAATGTAGTTTGTCTAAAGTATCTCCCTGGGAATTGTTCCGGGCATTAGGATTACGGGCCGGGTTCCTACTCGGATTGCCTTCTTAATGAGGGCTCCCCACTCCCACACCCCCCCCCCCCCATCCAACTAAATTACAATCTCTAATCATAATCATCTCCGTCCATCCAATCCCATCCTCAACGTTTTATGACATCCAGTCCATCTAGCCTGTGTAACCTATGTAACCTACATACTAACATGACTACCCGACCCCGTCCCCCACCAACGGAAAATGTAGACACTATTTAATGTGGAGGGATATTCAAATTTAATTAGAAACTAGCGAAGATAGTTAAATTTCAATCTTAATGGCAATTTCTCATTTTCCTCGGATTTATAGCTGATCTAATTAAAACATGAAATAAGTTTCAAGTTAATTAAACTAATGATCTTCAAAATCTTAATTATTGGTAAATCCCAAAATATAAAGGTCAAAGTTGAAATTCAAATTAACCTGACTTAAAAATAAACCAAGGAAATAAAGAAAACTCGTACCCTGGATTCCATCTCTGTAATTTTCCATTGTGTTTTTTAATATTTGTGTTAAATACCCGCTAACGGGTTGAGTATCAAATTACTGACAGCGGAGACTCAACGGAAAGCAGCAGTAAGTGCGGGTCAGTAGGATTGGGAGAATTGTGCTTGGAACGGATAAGAATTATGCCAAATGTTCATCAAATGTCTTAAGAATCCATACCTCATATTCGGAGACATGAAGTGACTTCACTTGGCCGACTTCCCTACTTGTCAGATCGGAGTCCTAAGTCAATTCCATCCCGATTGTGTGTGGTCCATAGAAATGCACTTAAGGAAGGACAAACGTCGTCGGTTTGGCTGACTGGCTCCAAACGAGAATTATTTTGGACGGATGAACCAGTCGAGTCGTCAGCCTCGAATCCAATTTCTGGATAGAAATTATCAGCCCCCTTTCATCGCCATCACATTTCCGTAGCCATGGCTTACTTTCTTTTCCTCATATCCTGACTGGCTCTTAATATACATACATACTTTATTTTACTGTACTCCAATTTTTCCCATTCCAAAGTAGCACATTACAATGCTTTAGTGTCCATAAAAGATTTTGCTTTGTGGGAACTTAAGACTGGCTATACAATTCTGCGTCTTAACATCCGCGCTTTATCCGACAATAAAATGTAATGTAATTTGACATCTTGTATTTTAATTTTTGTCAAGTGCATGGATTCCTGCATTTGACGAATGCCCTTGGTCTCTTAAGTGAAAGGATTTGTGTCTGTACAGGGAATCCAAATTAAATTGAGATGTCTTTTGTATGCAAAGGCCTACTAATTGCATTATGCATGTACATGCACGCAAGAAAACACTGGGATATTCTCGTAAAATTGATATTATTCCTCTACATTACACCTGCTGGCTGGATTACTTTTTCGCACCCCTCCAAGAATGTAACCCTAGCAAATATTCCACCCCAGGCAAATGGAAAGGGAAAAAAGACACCCACGAATTTAGTTGCAGACAGCCTGTACTTTTTCCCATCATTTCTCGCCACCCAATTTGTCAATGTGAGCGCGGGAAGTTTTGAAAACTTTCTCTTTGCCCGAATAGTACTGGAAAAACCCAAGGAATTGTCATTAATTGGTGGAGGTCAAATCCTAATGGGAGCTGTGGTTTGCCTAACCAATCGTGTGAAACCAAATCCCTCCTTAAATCACTCCCCGTGTGAACCAAAGTGAATGGGTCGTAAATTACAATGATTTGTTTGTTCATTAATTCACAGCCATGCCGGTGGAGCTGTTCGTTATGTGGCGTCAATACCCATGGATCTTTGGGGAATTGGGCTGTGATCTCCGTGGGATCCTGACGGAGTGTACAACCTACGCCTCCATCCTCACCATCGTTGCATTCACAACGGAAAGATACATTGCCATTTGTCACCCCATGAGGACTCAAACCAAATCCAAGTTCAGCCGTGCTACCCGAGTCATTTGTCTCATTTGGGTCATCTCCATCGCCAGTGCTCTCCCATGGGGTGTTTACATGAAGGTTAGTAGTAGTAGTAGTCATCCCCCATTAACCTCATTTAAAATCACCACTTTAGCACGATTTTCAAATTCCCCACTTTTTGAGTCAAACCTCATGCATATTCATTGCGGGGAAGATGAGACTAGTTTTAAACCTTTTTTCGCAATTTTTTTAGTATATATACGTACGTAACGTACACCTCATTTTGGATGACTACTTTTGCACGCCGTTCAAATTACCCGCTTTTTTTGTCATACTTTAACATAATTCTATGCATAATCACGGCCCCTAAGTTTAAATCCCAGTGCCTTTTCTCTCAGCCTAATACCCTTCGGAATAACAAAGGAATTTCTTAAATCCATTTCCCATTACAACTTGCGTATGTATATGCATGGGATCAAATTAAAGTGTTAATTAAAAGCCCGGGATAAGTGTACCTTACATATCTACAATGTATTTGCATTAGCAGTCTACTTTGGACTAGGTGAAGCAAAGTGCAGTGTAAATTACAAGGACGAGCTGCATGGATCCGACGTACGCTCTTAGTTTTTGTTCTTATAAGTATTTAGCAGCCATGGAGTAGAGATTTCAGATTTGAATAAAGCCGCCTGGCCTGGCGTGTGGAAAAGGTTTTTCTTTTTGGCTGAATGCTGCCTCCTCCTCGGATGACTGCACCTAATCAAAAGGATCCTCTCCCAAGGAAATGTAAATGAGCTTCCCTCCTTCGTTCTAAGAATAAAGTCGGGGTCGGAATGGATAAGTGGATGATAGGGGAAAGTTTTTGTATTGTTTGCACCCGGGGAGGATAGGCGGTAGTGGTAATCAAGTGACGTATCGTAGTTTAGGTGCACCCGAATCCATCCTCTCCGAGAAATGAGAGATTTTGTTTTGGAATGGAGCCTAAAATAATTTGTACTCTTCGAAGAAGGAAGGTGGGGGCTTGGGATCCTTCCTTCCGTACGTAAATCATTCCTGTCTTGTCTAACCATCTGCATGGTACTACATTCCCTTGAAGAAAAAGTTGAAGGAACAAAGATCAGCAGCTTCTCCATTCCCCCACTCATTCCTTTGAGAGGTGAATTATTCCACAAACTAATGCAATTAGCACGAGGAGACGAGGACTCCCACTTAAATGCACTCAGTCCTCCAAGGCCCCGTCCTCCGTCTCATTCATTAAAATAATAAAAGAAAATAATTTGTAGTGTTCTAAACGTTGTATGGATGAGATGCCATTGAGAAATCCATTGAGTGGAGGGATTTTAAAGTTTTTTTGAAAGCCAGGCGGTTCCTGTTGAGATGGAATGGAACAAAAAAAAATATTTTAAAGGATTTAAAACGAAATATTACCCGGTGGAATCATAGCACGTGCAAATCTAATGGATTTAATTTGGTCAGGTCAGGTCAGCTAGGAAACAATACGAGGTTAGATTAGACGAGGGGTTGGACGAAGGAAATCCTCATGCCGTGCCCTACTTCAGTTTGAATGGGAATTAGGGACCGTGATGGGAATTTGATAAGGAGAGGGAATCAGTCTCTTATCAAATTAGAATCTTGTGGGCTAATAAAATTGAATTAAGTGGGTTAACTCAATGTGTGGTTTATGGGTGAAGATGTCGTCTTCCCGGTTGGTTGGGCGGCGCTGTCATAAGGAATTCAATGGCCAAAAGCTTTCCACTCCGCGGGATTTTCAATTCAGTTGAACGGGCGGTCCTTTGTTGAAGGAAAGAAAACATCAAAATCCCTCAGCTGGAGTCAGATAACTTTCCCTTTTCTTGAAATATTATTCTTCAATCCAAAGGAAAAGGATCCCCCGCACCTTCCCAATTTCCAGAGCACAATCAAATATTTTAATCCAATCCCCCGTCTGACCCAAATTACACTTGCATTTTTGCACAACACGCCTGCTGCTTTGAGATGAAGATATATAAAAGAAATCGTCATCAATTAAACCTGACTTGTTCTCCAGAGCAGCCATGGATTCTTCCAGCACCAAACGTCTGAATCCCGCCGTTCCGTTTGAAGTGATTTATTTGCTTGCATGCATGGCAATCCTATTTCTGCCTCTGAGTTCATTTATTTATCGCATCATTCTTCATTTTATTTCCCATTGGCACGAATGGATCCAGTTAAAATCCAAAAAAAAAAACTCAGGAGTCGACTGACTCCTTTTCCTTGACTTTCGTCTTCCTCTTTGCTTTTAAGAAACGAGCCCACTCATTCAATTCCAGGAGTTTAGTTTTACTGACGACGTACGTAATTTTCCCTTCCCCTCTGATTCATCCACGTCGTGTTTACACAAATTAAAGAAAAGTAAATGTAAATTTGGAATTGGCAACAACCACCGTTACTTTTGCTCTGATTTTTGCATTTCCATTCCCATTGCGCATTGGTGGGTGTAAATGCCCGATGTGCGTCAATGGAAATCCGTTCCGTCCTTGTAATCGATATAAACATTTTATCCTTTCTTTTTTTCCCTAGGTGCATTGCACAGTAATCCTTCCATTTTCCAGCTTATAGATAATTTTGCAAATACGTACGTACGTAACATACGGCAATGCCAATGGTACAATTCCTTGTGACTAGATTACACATTTTATGATATGATCCGTAGCAGCCATGCCGGGCGTGCCGGGTGCGGGCGTTGAACTCCTACATTTTCTACCATAAAAACTGAGGCACGACGCGTTGTTGACAGCTTCCAGCTCATCCGTAGTGTTTGTTTTCTGATGTAGTATTTATGAGCAGCTCACTTTGTCATCCTTGTTTCTTTTGAATGAATGGTCGGAGTCAGGAAATCAAAATTATGACGACTTCCTCAAAAACCCTTCCTCAACCCACACACTACACAACGCACATACCCGGATCCGGGTATCTTCCACTCTCAGCAAAAATGTGGATTTGATTCTTATTTTCAGTTTAGGACTCCAAGAAATGAAATGTCATTCACAGAGATAACGCGGCAGTCGTACTTACGTACGTACGTACGTACGTAGGTTGCGTGCAAATGTGTGTTTACTTTACAATAAAAAAAAGTTTTATCTCGGCTCGTCTGGAGCTGTGGGTATTTTAGTAGGGCTTAGACCACATTGACTTTGATTTTCCCGGGAATCTAATAATAGACGGAATCACAGCAATAAAATGCACACAAAAAGTTCTATTGCACTCCAGTCCTCAGTTACCGAATTAACCTGTACATACATACAGTGTAAAATCTAATAGAAAAACGCAATTGTATTGTTAACTTGACCAGTTGACCTTCAGATCAGAGCAGGTTACAAATTCTAATGTTATTCATGTTTGTAATACATTTAATTTACACTACATTCAAATTTTAAGGATAAGGCGCCTAATGCCTTTGAACAAGAATATTATTTTGTAGAAAATCAAGTTGTTTTGTTGAGAAATAACTGAAATTCTTGCTTGCCACGTGCTTTCATGTGACAGGGAAGAAGGATAAAGTGAACCTTCATTCCTGTCATGTTACTCGGAAGACGTTTATCTCTTCCCTAAAATATTACTGTTCTGGTTCCCACTCAACGGTTGACATTGATTTTCACCTCCTTCTATGCATGTATGTCCCCAACCCTTTCCAAGAATGTTGTCTTCTTCATGCATGTATGTCCCCAACCCTTTCCAAGAATGTTGTCTTCTTCCTTGCTTATCATGCTGACTTTCCCCACTCTCGCCTTGTTTAGAAATTGCTTTATTCCATCCCACGCCACACCGAGCGGAGTGCATTGGGGATAATAGCGTTTCTTCCAACAATTTTGTAAACATCCACTGGCATTTTGATCTTAAATCTATTCCCTGCAATATATTCCATATCCTCGCCGTTAAGGCGGCGCCATTTGTCCTTGGATTTTGTAAATAAAAACAAGAAAGCCAGGATTCCGCCCAATCCGCATCTGAACCCACGGCAAGGCTGATTGCATGCAACATTCGAATTCGTGTTTATGAAAATAGTTGTAATTTGATTAGAATTAAGGATAAGAAATACATCCAACGGACTTGGAGGTTAATAGAGATTAATGTGACCCTGGATGGATGGATAGGTCGGGCGGTGACCCTTGGATTCTAAGACGTAACGTACGTACGTAGACTCGGGATAAAACATATGTACAAATTGACGTCGTCGTCCAGTCCGATCGCTGGACACCGGCACCCGGTGAAAATTTATAGTTGAGTAAATCACGTTCACTCCGGCCCATAAAACTGTCTCACATGTTTTTCTTTAATTCCTGGATTTTCAAATTACGGCTTGAACTGGGCGGAATTTCCAACGAATTTCCACCGCCACGCACGTGTACATACTAGAATTTATGGGCCGGACTAGGCCAGGCCGCGCGCGGTGGGAATTTGATTGCGTTTTGTCTGTATTTTCTAATACGGCGACAAACTAATCCTGAAATTGCTCCATTCTCAAGGCAGGGTGATGTATCATTGAACCGGATCCTTTGTATCCCGACGGCTTCCGAGTGAGCTCTCGGATTTAATAAATCCTCCGACTAAATATTTGTATTTATCTTGCCCTACCATGCAGGGAACCGCATTTCCTTTGATGCGAGTGGCAGTGTTTATTTTGGCGGGAAATAATGGGATTTTAATTGTTTGCTGCCTGCGCTACTTGCCTCACCCCCTGTGTGTTTCTGGAGTTGGGGAGTCGGCTCCACTTTCTCCATACTTTCTCCATGCTAAACAACTCGTTTACAAGGGAAGTGGATGCATGTTGTCATTCTTGAAGTATTTACAATTCACGGACTCCTGGAGCAAAGAATCCGATACGGATGTGAGGAGAAAGTCAATATTGACGATCCCCTAATTTTGTGTTGACCAACGTGTTTTTATGTGCTGTTTGCCAGGTCACATTGGCAGTAGGGATTACTTTTTGAGATTTTATATTGTATTTTTAATTCCGTTCCGTGTTAGTATGTTGTTTACAATATTTATTCCACTTTTTGTAATTTTGAAATGCCCTGATTTTTTTAGAGTAGTGCAAGAATCGAATTTTGATTCCAAAGTAAGGGCCGGCTGTAGTTTTCCGCTCCAATTGTGTAACGTATGACTTCATTTACAGAGGGTGTCCCACATTTATAAGAACGATGAACTCATGGGTGCACCACCCTGCATAAGTACNGCTCCATGAGATGATGGGCCACTGGAATCTACTGGAGACAAACTCCAGACATCATGCCGGGTATAATCCCCCTGTAGAATGCGAAACCCTCAAACACATACTTCACTGTAAAAAAGCGTTGGCGTTCAAAGTGCAGTATCCTTTCCGCCGTGTCATTCCACTGGATTCGCTAAAACTTACAAAATAAATGTATCTCAAAATGTTTTCTTTACAAATTTGGCATTCAAATTAGTTTCCGGGTTTGGATCCCTGGCTCGCGAATGCATGGATTAATTCCTTTCCTCATTCTGGCCTAACTGTCATGTTGTTTTCAGCGACACAATTTTTATTCATTAATCATTTCTTTGCCTCCTCAAATAAAAGTATTTTGGGGAAAGGCCCTTTCCCTTTCAGTGCATTACTCACTCCATTTATTTGTAAAATATACGTATTTATTTAGCTGCAAGCCCATGCGCAGTACATTTAATACGGAGGCTAAGCTAGTATGTGTATGCATTTAATATTTCCTGACACTTTCCTTTATCTTTTAACCCATCGCCCTCCCAGCCCAGTAAAGTCTCACATTGCCCCATTTAATCAAGTGGATTGAAACCCGCCCCAGTGCATTGCTGTCTGTGAACGAAAAATGATTGGGTTGACCACTCATCCATTTGCGAATTAACTAATACATTGTGGTCAATCCGTCGGCTGGGTTTTGGAGTGGTTGGTTTGATAGAGGGAAAATAAATGGAGAATCGAACGGGAGACGGACATGAGACGACTGACTTTCTTAGCGTCAACGTCGCTACTCCTCAACAAAGTCAAAGAAAAGTCGGTTCTTTGTGTGGGGCCGGCCCATTAGGTTGAAGGTCCCCTTTAATAAGAAGCAATTCAATCCCATGTTTACTACTCTTGCCCATCACTCAACCCACTTCCAGGTTAGAGGGTGTTCCACCGCTACTTTTGACCCATTTTGGTCGTGGATGACAAAAATCCGGAAATTGCGTCACCGACATGTGCTGTCACACATCCATCCATCGAACAAAGCAATCCGTACTTATATTGCACAACTTTGTTGTTTCCTGTAATCGTTTCATCAAAGGGAGAAAGTTGGAGGTCCGAGCTAGCGAAGGCGGCACCTGTCACCCTTCAAACTTTTTAAATATGGTGCTTTCTCCGCTTTCACTTTGGCTCGTGATGCCGTTGAGGAAGAAAACCACAACCACTCAAAAGACAAGATACAATTTCTTAAAGAGGGTGAAGAAAATAGTTAATTTTGGGAATGATGCAGTATTTACTACGGGCTATATACTTTTCCAAGCCAGGATATGTATAGGCATAGCATCGCATCGCATCTCACGTAATGGCATGGCATGGTAGTGCGCCTGGAGAGGATAGGACCTTGACGTAACATTACATGACGCGAGCGGAAAATTTGAATAAATATTTTGAGGGAGATAAAAAGAAAACTTTACCAATTTGAACCATCAGCGACTAGATGGATTGAGCTGGGGATTTGCCACCCGGACTTGCAATTTGTCATTTAAATTGAAGGGAAATGTACATTAGGCAGCCTGGACAAAAAAGTTAAGTCCTTGTTGTTTCATCCGCCTTGATTCGAGCGGAAATGATGGGAGAAATTTTAAAATTAATTTCCATGGCCTTGAGTCCGCAGGGAAATGCTGTCCTTGGGTCAGGATTCCCACACAGTGATCCACGTGCCTCCACGAATTTATTTTATGGGAAAATAGGAAAAGCCATATACATACAAGCCTCCATTTTGTTTGTGGCTTGACTGCACTTTAATTTGAAATGCGAGTCTTTTTTTTTCTCACACACACCGCCGCTGTCGCACGTGATTGACTCCCCGAGTGCTGTGGATAGAATAATTAATGGGATTTTTGGCCGAGAATTGACAAGGGCTTGGTGGGGAAGCAATCAGGTCCCATACAAAGTAGGTAAAGTACAGGATTTAAAAATTGAATGGGAGAAAGGGAGCAATAAAATGAAAGCATGTTGGGTGGGGATGAGAGGAGCTTTGCAATTCCATTAAAGACTACATTTCTTCCAAAAAGTAATACCGAGCGGACTCGGCTCCCCATTTAAATGAGTTTAATAAGTCCTGTCCCACTTCACGGCGGCTTTTTGGGGACGTCCATTCCCATTCACTGCGCCCTGCACCCTTTTTGAGTCAAATACAAAAAAAAATCTGATTTGAGAAGCTCTCCAAATCCACTTTCCCCCTCCGAATGACGTCATTTCCACAATTTAACAAAACCCTACTTTTAGCAACTTGTCCAAGCATATTATTTCATGGAAAATTTGCAGAAACAGAATTTTAAAAATAGATATGTTATTGGATATCACATATCACATCCTCCCAGCACCTGTTTTCCTATTTTGGAGTGTTGTATTTTAACCATGCAATGCGCAGTTTAACATTTGAAAATTAATTGGTGCCGTCCTTGGTTTGACCCAAATACATAAAAGCCGCGTAGAACTTATCCCATGGAAGAGTTGAGTGACTCGACTAATAAATTTGTACTGGATTTAATAGAGGGGATGTGTAGCCTACAACAAAGACTTACACCAGGATTTACGCAGCATCTCGCCGTAGTCTATATTACATAGTGCTTAATTGAGTTACTCTACTCACTACGGGAATCCGTTGACTCCTGACTTTCTCCGCTGGTGAAAGTAGGATATTCGCACTCAAATTATTCACGGCCAAGCTACCTTTCCCATGGAATGGACCCAAGCGGTGTACAAGCAAAACATTGCAATCAATGCGTGTCATGTTCCACCATGCATTAGCATCACGCATAGCCTACACTACACACTTTTCCCATGCGTCTCCTTCACGTCCGCACCGTGTGTAGGAGGAAGGGTACTTAACTCGATTAGCGTGTACCGTGTAACGACCTAATCTAATCACATCCCATGATCCTTTGTCACTTTCTGCTTAACTAAATGGCGGGAAAACGTTGGAATATGTAAATCAGGCTAGGCGAGGCTAGTATATGTATTTGAAAACGAAATTGATGTGTGTTTGAATTTGCAATTCCAGGTGAACTACGTGACGGATCAACAGAATCAAACGATTGAGGAATCCGCATGGTGTGGTGTACCCTTTGACCAGCCAAACATCTCATGTCAACTCCTCATGTTGCTTTCGACGACGATTTTCTTTGTGGTGCCGATGACTTTGATTTTGATTCTGTATGTGCGGATTGCCCTCGTCCTTCACCGGAGTTCAAGGAATGGGTCACTTCGCCGCTGCTGTGCAACCCAACATCAGCCTCACTACTACAGCAATGGCTCCGCTCTCAACAATGGAAACTCAATTGGACTCGGAACCCCTGGCGGAGGGAATGGTGTTCATCAAGGGGGTCACAATTCCTCCTCTGGGAAAAGGGGTCAGGCGGAAAGGGCTCACATTCAAAGTCGTCGAGCTGTCATCCGTATGTTGGGTAAGTATTTTTGTGGCAAATTAAGGCCAAGGCGCCATCATTCAAATTTGGCGTCGTTTTTGAAGTCGGATCCCATTTTACGATGACGAGTTTCAAGTTTTTTTACGACTCTCGCCGCGATTTTATGAGGGCGACAGGCTTTTTGAAAGGGGGAAGTTTTTATTCGACATGAAAATTGTTTATGATTGACGTCATCAAATCATGACTTGCTTTCTAAGCGAAATATGTAGGCCTGCGTCAGAATTCCATTGGATTAATTAAATAATTAATGGCACAGCCCGTGCTCATGTTTATAGGTATTTTACGGACTTTTCTATTTCCTAGTGCTTTTTAAATGACGTAGTAGTGCGCCATGCCACAAACACACGTATAAGTTTTGAGGTAAAACTGTGTAATGTGCGGTGCGTGCGGCAGGCATGGCAGTAGTGTTACAGAGACGGACAGTTCAATCCATTTGGGAATTCAACTGCCTTAAATTCCACACATAAATATTTCCGACCCTCTTACGTTAGCTAAAGACTTTTAGTATGGGGACCATGTAGTACAGGAGTAGTTTGGATCCAAGGGATCTTC
>JAAXYW010002597.1:0-14638 GCA_036851895.1 Orthonychiurus folsomi | reverse complement strand
CAATATTGAGCAATAAATTCAATGAATTAGTCAAGAAATTTTGAATAAAGTGATAGAAAACATCGTTGCTAGGCTTGAAAAGTGCAAAATAAAAAATTGGGGATATTTTGACTATATGTGGTTAAATCTTGACAATGTTAATTTACCATGAAAAAATCCATGCGATTGCGGTTAAAATAAGATATACCTTGTTAAAATTGGGTTATTAGAAGTAAAGTTATGAATTTTTGTAATCGGGTCAAACAAAAAAAAACACCCTGTATTTGAATCAAAAGCTCCTGAGGGCCGTCACCCAACAATGAAAGAAGACAACCAACAAGAAAATCATATTAAAATAAGTCAATAAACTTGTGGCTGAAACCTCGGAATCAATTCATAAAAAGTAATGAAATATTCATGTATTGTAAGCTGAAAGAATAATGCATAACTTTGACACCAAATGTCCTTACTTTTGCACTCTTGTCCGTTTTTCCATTTATAGTTCAACTCCATCCAGTTGAAAGGAATATCATGGAACTCAAATCCATTGTAAACTATATAATGTTGGAGTAAACCCTTGCATATGAATTTTAATTTTAGTTGAGAATATAATGCGGGATGTGTGGTGGGTGAGCTGGGGGGTTACACTCACGGCACGGCACGGGAACTCCGTGCAAACCTTCTAAGGGTTAGAGAATCCGAAAGAGTAGCAAAAGCTTAAGTCGAACTCTCATAACTTGATCCCACACAATGACTGCATTGCAGGGCTCTTAAGCTTAAGCTCTTCAGAGCTCAGGTTTGGTTTAATCTTCATCCGATATATTTCCCCCCTTCGAATCACAAAATCCATTCCAAATGTCCAACCATGTGAAGTCCCCATCCAATACAATACAGGTTTAGAGAGATTGGATCTTCTTTCATCATCCTTTGTATGTATTCTACAGGAATTTGCATGGTCTGGCTGCTCTTAGAAATTTAAAGTAGAGCGCTCGCTACTCATTTTACAAAATTTGGAACAGATAGTTTCGCAAATTTTTTGTTGATTCTCCTCTTTTGTAGTACACAAATGCTTGAGCTGTGCAAAGCCATAAAGAAGAAGCAATTCTCAAGAGAAATCTAGCCCGAAAATTGTTTTGCAATGACTTCTTTCTTTTTAAATCTACCTTGACTTTTGTATAAAACTCTATTTTGGCGATGTACTGTGCAAATGAGGGCGGGTTTCAAGTTTCAATTGGTCTGCGTAGTCGCACATGGGAATTCAGACGAGGATTTCACAAGAATCCATGAAGGCACTTGAACATTATGCTTGGTACATTTGAGACTAAATCGTCCTCGGAATATGATATGATGGCTCCCAACTTCCTGTAACCTTGATAAATGATGATAATAATCCTTTTCGAATCCAGGGCCCGTAGTAGTCGCGTGTCTCCTTTCCTCTGTACATGCATGCTCGCTACACGAACTCAAATCCACCGCACCGCACCGTGGAAATCGCAATCAATATTGTTGATCACAAGTACGTACATAGATCCCAAGTCATTGGAATGCATTAGTATGATTATTTTCGCAATTGGAAATCTGGGAAATGTGCGTATAAGCCACAACCAGATTGAAATCCGTACCTGCATTTCAATCCCTTTGGAATCCAAGTCTCAACGGCCTATGTACGTCTTATTGTTAGTCTTGAACGTAATATCATTTATATGGATGGATTTGAATTCCTTTGAATATCGTGTTTGCAAATTTAATAGTACGAGGCAAACAAACAAAAAAACGTCGCCTTTATTCCTCCCGCCTAAAAATGGACACGTGGGCGTGGCGGCGGGGCGGCCATGGATTGTGGTCAGACTAGACGGAAACTACAAGACAGGATGGTTAGGTGCTTTGCTTGTATTGGACTGACGTGAGTGACAGTTAATTAAGCATGTCCGGTGGAATGCAAATTCAAATGGAGAGCTATTGGATTTCCATGGGAGAGAGAAAGGGCGCGGGAAAGTCGAACACTTGACAAGATCAATTGATGGAGGAAAAGGTCGACGGAATAAATGCCCACTTGCATCTGTCTTGAGATATGCGCTCCGGATTACGGCGACGATGGTTTGCTCGACTCAGACTTTACTTGGCAAATATTCGCAGTCACAGGAGCGGAATGGGGAAGTTTGTTTGAACAGGAACGAGCAGAGGAAAATAGCATGTGTTCGTGAACACACCACATCATAAATAATGTTCTTTCGACTCAGTTGACAGCCACACAACATGTGCACAGAAATATGTAATGTAATGTGTGCGAAGGAATAATATCCTGGCGTTCCCCTTTTCTTGTATAATATTTCCTAATTCGCCGGAAACGAAGAATTGCAATTTACGGAAAGGAAGCTATGCTTAAAGTTGCATGCTTCGCCATACATATGATTCACTCCCAGGCAAGGTTTTTTTTTTGGAGAAATGCTAATGCTAAGTATATGGACCCTCTCCTCTGGCCCTCACCTAATTGCACACCAGAAGCATTGTTTTCCATTGCGTGCTTGCCAAAATATGTCCTCCGTCCATTCGTAATGTAGGGTAAGGAATTATTCAATCATAACTCACAAACAACCAAGTCCAGTTTTTGATATGAACTGAAGCATAATTCTTAATGCGAACTTATCACAGCTCAACGCATGCTCCGCCAGTCAATTATGCTCCATACGTTACGACTTTATAGCCGGATTTGGAAATTTGAACACAACAAACTTTTGACTGACTGCACGACAGAATTTGGCCTTGATTCTATTTATAATTTATTTCCCCAAAAAATCTCGGGCTTCGTTTAATTTGTGTTACGAGGCTTGAGGGTGATGCATGGAATAAACATCTCGTTTTGTTTTGTTGCTATTACATGCTTACACAATGTTAAATAAACTTTATGGCAGTGCGAACTCACTCTTGGCGTGGCATTGTATTGCGTGGAATTAAATTATATCCTTTCGCCGGCTTGGAAGGCTGTAATTTTACCACGACTCAAACCCAAACCCATGAACATGCAGTTTCCTCAGTTCAAAGGTGACCAAAATGTGCCAATACACAAACCCCAAAGGAATCCAACAACATTTTTCATTTCATCATCGTTTATCTGAACTTTCTTATTGATCCACGTAGAATCACCCTCAACCTTTCACAAATCCTACTACCTCAAATTCGATTGATCGTAAAACATGCGATATTATACTACGCTGACTCCAGCACCCAGTAGCCTCATGTTATATGGATCCAGGAAATTAGAGTACAATGCCACGACGGGTGGAGAAACCGTAGTTCTTGTTAAATAATAAAATTTATACATATGTGAATTACACAACATTCATTTCCATCCGTCAATTCCAACCACCGTCGATCACGCCCGACGCCCGAGCACGGAATTTTAATGACCCAATTCCCTGCCTGTTCAGTTAAATTTAGTTTAAAGTTGGTTGAGAATTAAAGTGGAAGGAAATGAATGGATGTCATTTTTAAGGAAGATCTAAAGAATCCAGGCATGGGAAAGGAGACGTTAATGGATTGAGTGGAAATAAATTATTTCTATGGCTCAAGAAATCACATTAGGTGGGTTAATCCTATGTATTTGATGTGAGTCTTCTACAAATATATGTTATGTGTTTTTAGATTGGGTAAACGGCCTTTTCCCCATTTGAACCAGCCATGGAATGGGAGACCGGACTTTCACCCGCATTTGGATTTTGGAGGAAATCAAATCCATCTGAACTTTCCCCGCCTTCCGTCCCATTACAGGAAATGAGAGAAATATCCACAATCCCCCCGACGGAGAAGGGATCAAGGAAAGTAATAATGGGCGTCCTCAATGGACTACCCCCAGTCAGAGGTGCAAAGAGGATCAACTTGTTAACGGAATGAAGTGACTGGATTTTATTCCCGTCGTGACGAAAAATCAACCAACCCGTTAAATCCATCACTGTACGGGGATTGACGACGAGTGATAGAATGTTTGTAATGGGGGCTCCAAGTCGTTCCGGTTTGTCTGGTGACCCAATAAATATTTTACGAGACATAAAAAAAGATTATTAGCTGTAAAAATGACTATAAATGTGAAATGAAGTGGTATTCCTAACCACAAGCGTCGTATCTTGGCTAAGGTTGTGAACATAATTTACTCCTCCAGGGGAAGTGGATCGTTTACAATTTAATCTGACATCAAAATTGCTTTATTCAGTCAGTCAGTGTTTCAAATGTTCCTCATAAAACTACTACATAGAATTGGAGGTATGTATTCAGTATTCATTCCTTTGCATTATTCCCTCAATGGATTTGTATGATTTGGAGCACACAAATGACAGAGCTTGTGATTTCCATAATGAACAAAGGACCGGGTAACCTAATAAATAGAACCTCCTTTTGAACAACATCCGTAAGACCGGGGAAATGACTACAACGACCAAATTTGTTCAACCAAAAAATACTTATACGGATTTTAGTGTCTTCGCTCACCACTTAATTGACAATGCATATAAACTTGTTTCCTTTGGGAAACCTTTAGATCTCCTTTATGTTTTAATTGCAAGATTTGGATCCTAAACATTCCATTACATTTTCCATTCCAGTCCCCCATTTCCCTGTGTGTAAAGTTTGGGATCCTCCTTGTTCCCCGCATTTGGATTTGTTGGCTTCCTTCCTTGCTTTCACGGGATTTTGGGTTTACCATGACGAAAACATTTTACGCTTCAGTTTCCCACAACCCTTAAAAGGAATGGTTTTTGAGAAAAGTGCAAAATCTAAATCCTCCGCCTCCCTCCCTGCTGCAGATTTTGTCACTTCCACGTGGGTATAATTCAAGCATAATGCCATGCAGCCTTTTGAAGTCATCCCCAACAGTCACCAGTTTGAGGAACGAACATTCAGTGGGCATAAAGGAATTCCTCATCTCATGGGAAATAAAGGATTTCCTTCCCCCTGACTTTTTTTTCTTCTCCAGTGCAGTACAATAGGAAAGCAAGGCAAGGAATTCCCTAAATTAAATCCAAAGAGATGGAGAAATTGGAAACATTGTGGTGCAGCCTACCGTACGTACTCCCCGCCTTATTGCATCCAAGCTCCGAGTTAAATATCAATTTGTACTAGTGGCCAATTTTGTGAGTCAGAAATCCCGTTTTTCTTACAACCTGGGAGCCCACCGTTACGTCCGTCCATATGATCCATGACGTGACGCAGTTGTAAACAAAAATGGTCCGAGTTTATGGGAACAACAATATTTTATGCACGTCCATGTGGGGCCACAGAACCAAATCCCCCCTCAACTAAATCGTGCAAAATATTTATCCTGGATTGAATAGTTGATATTAATTAAGAGGTAAGGCGAGTACGTGGTTCAAAATTGAGCTCGGTCCCAGTCCCGGGTAAAATATACATATACAACGAGGCGGGAAAGGGAAGACTTAAACGAGTAGTAGGTCTTTAGGGCTCCCCAAATCCTGGGTGCTCACACACACGAATCTAATGAAACTTGTGAAAGATGGATTTAGGTGGACGTGCCGGATGTGGAATCCCAGAAAGAGGATCATTCTCCGTAATTTAATGTAGAACCACTCAGTCTAAGGCCTTCGTCTGCGGTCTATAAATCCGTGCACATAATACTTCATTAGTCTTACTTTAATACTGCCCCGTTCCAATCCCTCCCAAAGTACCATTTGCTTAGCCCTGAGCCCCACTTTTTAAATCTTCCGTTTACCTCAATCCCATCATTTCTGTCGTCGCTTCCGCCTTTCACTCTATGACCTTCCGCTCAATATTCTGCTCAGAATTTGAGGCCCATCAAGCACCACTCACTTGCATGGAATATGAATCTGGCTGGTAATATGCACAATTCTGGAAATTGAGAGAGCACTTAAAAACAAGACGTGTCGTGTCCTTTCTCTTTTTAGCCATGCACAATGTTCAAAATTTAGAAACCGACATCTACAGAATGTTTACTCGAGTTTATAAAATCACTCTCGATTCCAAAGCTACATTTCATTTCTAACACCATCCGCCGCAAAGGTTTATTCTACAGTTTATAGTATTATCATCCTTACAGTATTTGAGCCCGTCATCACTTGAGGAAATTGATGAACTTGCAGAAATTGCAAAACACTCAGAAATTGATAAAAATTGCAGAACTTGCAGCAATTTATGCGTTCCAGAGTAAAAGGACAGGACAAATCTCAAAACATTATTTCACTTTTTAGTAGTTGTCAGCAACCTTAATAAGTTGACGATAAAATGAGAAGATCGAGAGCCTATGCTGTGTTGAACGTCATAAGCCGTTTATGAAATTCCTTTGTATTCCGTCATAAGGCATTCTGGGTTTTTCCATGCCAACCGTAATGTATTAATTAGGTTTTACTCAATTTCAAAACCTGTGTTCGCAAAAATTTGTTCATAATTTGGTGCCAACAAGGGCAAACTCGAGATATGTCCTTATTCGTCGGAGCCGCACAATTGCAGAAAATACAGCAGATGCAGAAATTGCGGAAATTGAAGAAATTGCAGGAATTTGCTAAATTGTAGAAAATGAACCTCAAGCAAATGTCTCAGCACACAACCTCCTGAGAACAATGAAATGACACTTGTCATGCTTCTCCTCCATTTTAGCTAAATTTAATAACCTAACTCAGAGGGTAAAGGTCAGGTCAACTTGTGACCTCAAGAAAATTTCTCAGCACAACCTCCAGAGAAAAGAGACACACGCACGCAGTCACTCACCCAATTGACTTTAGTATGTGTACAAAAAACATCCAAATTAGGTTGGAGAAGATTCTTAGAAAATTAGTGGGAAAACATTATTTAAAAAATTCAATTGAGAGAAAACTTGGATGTACGTCAAACATACTTGGCCCTTCAGGTCACATGTTCCGGTCGAAAGTGGGACACCCTCTGTACAGCACATACAGTCATGCAGTTAAACTTTAGGTAAAGGTAAGTCCCCTAGTTGTTGTGTGAGACGGTCTTTAATATTTTCTCCGAGGAAAGTTGGAGGGAAGAACAAGTGGAATTATTCATAAGAGCTCCCCATTCCCTTCCTCCACGGGAGACAAAGATGAAATTGTAGAATTTAGGCCGGGAAAGACGTGTAGATATTCAACTCCTTTTGCATCTTTTACCCAGCTGGGGAATACCCGTCCCTGTTTACATAAATGTATACACAAGTAACATGCTTGGCGTGATGGGAAAACGTCCATTCAAAGTTAAACTCAACTCCAGTTGTTAAACTTCCAAATAAGGAATGACAAGGAAAATAAAGACTCTTCACCAGCCCAGCCCAGCAGCGTCAGACTCCTAAATCCCCATCTCCCTTTGTAATTGTCTTTAGCAAGTACCCTTTAGTAGGGTTTTGGATTTCCCAGTACTATGTAGTGTGATTAGTGAGTTAACGGGGCTCGTAAAGAGGGCTACTTTCCCTCTCCCTCCTCAATCCGAGGAACTGTTACCGTGGGATGTAAACTGAATTCATGAGCCTCAATAAAATTTTATGCAGCCCCGTCTGTTTTCTTTTTCCTTCTTCCGTGAATTCCGTGAAAACAAATGTTAAGTCACCTCAAAGGGAAGACATGAGACAACAACCTGGCGGGGAAAGTAAACGGAGCGTGGGCCTCAATACAAACAGAGAGGGGCTCTGGACGGACAGGGTTTATTTGTTGGACAACATTTGCATGCGTAAGGTGCAATAGGTACTTTGTGTGATGTGAGCTTGTGTATTCATGGTCGATTTTGTTGTTCGTATTGAATGTGTTCGACGTAGTTGAAATATTGTAGTGGCACTTACGAACTTGGCTGCCTGACTCCGTCCCCCCCTCCCCTTCCTTGGAATGGGGTCGGATTTGGCTGGCTGGAATTTTCTTTGAAAGAAAAAGTTTGAAATGTACGTAGAATGGATGTTGGACTGGTCGGTCACTGGATAGGAAATTCCTGCACGAAGGAATGAAGGGTCCAACAACACAAATACGACGACAACGTTTTTTCCGGTGCTGAAGGAATAGAAACTACGACAATTCAAACTGGGGACCAAACACTACTGTACATACGTCCAGTACTCCACCACTTGGTCGACTGACTGGAACAAATATTTTATTTTATCTTGTATTCTAATAAAACGCGTGCGGTCAATCATGCGGTGAGGAGCTCCCCCGCTCCCAACTTACTCTATATACGTACGTACGTACTCCACTATGGACTTCTTTAATTATCCATGAGCTGCTCACTCCGAGGTAAGTACAAAAAGGAAAGTCTATACTGAACCATGTTTATTTTCAACTGGTCGATTTTTGGTTCAAACCCAATTCCTACCAAGAGCAAAGCGGGCCAGGCCAGGCCAGGCGGACTTGTCGTGACTTCCTAATATAAAATTGTTCTCTATGAATTTTCCCTTGGATCTAAAATCTCTCCCTTCTCGCCAACCACTCATTTCCCCTCCTCAGTTCCGCCCAATTAATGGATTTGGAAGCTTTGGCCTCCCTGGCCTCATATTCTCAAAGATTTGTGTATTCACCAATTGTTTTTAAATAATGGATTTTTATTACTTGTGTCAATAATAAACGTCAAATGGTTTGTGGGCATGTGGATTATGTAAGGTGGTGGAGTTGTACATAGGGTGCTGGGTATACATAGTAATTGAATGCCATGAAACTCTTAGTATTCGCCATAAAATCTTGTTTCGATGCGGAACAATTTAGACATAAGATCTTCACTGCGGAAAGTTGGAAGGATCGAATAAAAATCAATACACACAATTTAGTCCAATAATTAGGAGGAATGTCTTCCAATTTTCTTCCTGCATTCGGCTATAGTCTTACACTAAACCCTACGGAAGTTCTGGAAAGAAGATTACAATCATGTAGGTAGTGGCATGTATCACTATTATTGTATGTATATGTATATTTTAGTGTAAGGAAGGACACATCAATTTTTGCTTCTCCACGAAGTACAAGAGTTTGAAAGAATTTCTTTTTACGACTGAGTAACAGAACCCATTTGATAGCAAGTCAAGATATGGAAAGAATACTTTTTTTTACAAGGCAAGGCACACACTTTGAGGAATGTGATGAATGTGGTGAGAGGGGATTTCCGGAGATATGAATGTATTTCGTGATGCATTGCCTATTGTAAATAACTTGGTGAAATTTATTTTCTTTGGTTGAGAGGAAAGGGGAAAACTGCCGGAGATTGGGTTGAGTGGTAGAGGGAAATCATAAAAAAATGCTGAGGAAACCACAAATTTCAATTAGTATGCACCACGACGCGAAACAATTTGCTTTCCTGCTCACTCCTGACTCCAACCATGGAATTGGTAATATTTACTTTGCTTAATTGAGTGCTTGTAAGAGCAGGGAGAGTAATTGGTCCCTATCTTCCTTCGCGCTGCACTGCGTGGGAGGGCTCAGGTCCTCATTGCCAACTAAAGGCTGCAAAATACAACATCCTTTTTAATTTTGAGTTTGATTCCCTCGTTGTAGTTGGATAGACTTATTTCTTTTTTACTCAACTCGCCAGAAATTATAATTGGTAAATGGGTTCATTGCGAACTAGAAGAGACAAAAGTGCTATGAATTCACTTTTGGTTGTATCCCCCTGTAACTGTAACCATTGAAATCTGTCGTCCTTTAAAATTAAATCAAGCAATATGCAATTACATAAATTACAATTGAAATTTGATTTCACGTACAGATCTGTAGTGTTTTCAAATGAGCAATAATTTAACGAGATCAACCAAAACTTGAATTTGGGACTAATTGATTAGCGTTGGGAATTTGTATATTACCATTGGTCCTATTCAAATTAAATTAGGTCAAGCATGGTCAGCTCTACAACGTCAGTCTGTGAAGTGAAATTCAGTTTTCGTTTAGCTCCTTTGCTCATAAAATGTGCTTATTTGCATTTTACATTGTACTATTTGAGGAAGGTTTTAATGATTCTCGCAAGGTAGATGAATCAGAGACATTAATGCAGTTCATAGCCCAACCCTCTCAAACTAATGTTGTTGTGTCATTACTCGAGGAATTATATAGGAACGTAAATGTAGCAATAATTTTGAACAAAGCCGTATTTTCTAATGCTGGGAGCAAAAAGCTTTGAATTAAATAAAAAGGAAATGTTAGGACCAGGGCTGGAACTCAAGTGAATTGAATTTTATTGAAAGAACCAAAGGAAAGGGAACAGAGACCGTACGTACGCCGTATTATTCCACTGAGAGACTTGCTTACGTTGCGTATTTGAAATCCAAGGCGACTCCTATCTTCAACTACAAAAATAAACACGCTATTCACAAGAATTACTCTTTGACCTACCATAAATTTGACATTGTTATCTTGGGAGTCCTTTTGAAAAGGGGATCTCGGTGTGTGTTGTGTAAAATAAATTCTTTCTATTTGAATCAAATGAATTGTGAATTTTAAATTGGACTTTGCAAAATAGGATCCCTGCAAACAACCGCAACAGCTGAAGAAACTCACCCGACAGCAATGGTCATGGATGGCACGGCACAATACCTTTCAGCAGCATACAATTTTAGCAATTTGACGTCGCTTATGCCAATTTGGTTACACAAATTTTATCTTTGGGAAATAATAAAGACTTGTGTAAAAAATTGTTTGTGAATTGCACTTGCTGTTGTGGTTTAGTTTTGAAATGGAAAGTATGCTATCTGCTATTCTCCAACAAGGAAGTAATTAACCTACTAATGGCATGTACAGTAGTAAGAGAAATATAGAAAACCGTAGTATTTAACATTGATTAAGTCGCTTATTAACAGAAAAATTACGAAAAGTAGTTGAAACAAAATTCTAGCCCTACACCACAAATAATGCCTACCCACTTGACTTCACCTTCATTTCTTCCCCTTAAATTCAATTAAACTGGAAACCGCAGGCGAGAGAGGAGGATGGGTGATCGTAGTAGAAGAACTTACTCTCTACTTCACAACTCCCCCTCTCAAAGCTAATGACTCCTAATTAAAATATGGTTTGCGTCTCCCCTCCTTCAAAGTAGCCACGGACTTTGTATGATTTCTAACACGTAATTAATTATGAGTATGCCAAACAAGGTGGATAGATGTTTGCACGGCCCGGCCTAGTCGGGTCTCCTCGCGCGCCTCGTCTGTTTCGACTTGTTACCATAATATACTTCCATTATCATGCGTTTCAAGTGTTTATCACAAAAAGCGTAAATTTTACCCGCCCACGTTGTAATTCATTCGTAAAATTCATGCTCACAAATTGAAATTTATTAGCCACATTTCTAAAATAATAAGGTTAATAAATTATAATATCCTGCTGTGCCGTAGTAAGCTTGTTGATTAATTTAACAAGTAGACTAGGGCAAAAATATAACATATATATATTTAATTTTAATATGGAATTGGAGTGCTGAGTGAATTTGAATGATTTTGGTTTCCGTGTTTAAAGGGGTTTTTACTTTTGTTAGGCTTTGGAGAGTTTGGACTTTCGAACTCTGGTTTAGTTGTGTGAAGCCCAAAACCACAACCACTGTGACCGAAATGGTTCGTGCTTTTCACATTTCTTCAAAACTCCTAATCTAACTCAATTTCCAGCAATGTTGATACCCGTTGCCCATTTCAATGAATGTAACTCAATCCTAAAGAATACCAGTACACACCAAGAAGAGGAGTTTACAGTTTTGCTTTAAATTTGGACAGTAACTAACTTAAATATTTCTTAATAAAATGTATATTTTTCCAGCAATTTGATCATTTAAGGTTAGTGGATATTGAGTTCCCAGAAAGCAACTGTTGACTTTCAATGGATTTAAAAATTATGCAAGAATGCGAGTAGGATTTGTAGTTCTGGGGACATTTCGATTTTTCCCTATCCTGAAGTGTATTTTAAATTGACTGTTTGGGTGGCTGGGCTCCATTCCCATTCTGATGGCTTTCCACACAATTTTCACTCTTTTCCAGCCCACAAATTCCTTATTCAACGCGAAACTTTCTCTGGCTTTTTCCGCATTAATGCCTTCATCCTCCCTCCAATTTTGAATTCAAATTCCTGCAACCCAACCAGCCCCAAGAGTCAAATTCAAATTCTTTTTGCATTTCACTTGCATTACATCCTCACGAATTAAGTGAAATGTTACCTACCACACTTACACTTGCAATCGGATATCCCAGTGCTTATTTGATTAACTTGTCTTGGTTACTGCTGGGTGATTGGGTCTTTTGCATAGAGGCCGAGAGGAAATTCCCAGTATCGGAATCCAGCCACCTAAATTTTCCATACTATTCTACTACTTTCACTGAATTAATGAACGGAAATGTTTTGCAAAATTTCACGCAAACTAAACTGTAATTCATTTAGTATTATACTTGTCCGTAACTATGTACATGAGGATGGCACACATAGTGCAATACAAAATGGGATATGAGATCCAAGAGTAAGTAAGTAAAATCCGTTATAGGAATTTGATGAGGCGGTTATTAAATCTGCAATCAAATTGTATCCCCGGTTGGAAGCTAAAAGGGAGTAGTGAGAGTCCATTCTGTGTGGACAAATTAAGTTGAGTCTGAGTGAGGAGGTAGGCAGGTAAATCAGATTTGGCCGGGGGAATCGCACTCCCTTAATTCGATTGAGCCCCGTCATCCAAGGTGACTTCCCTGCGCAGGCAAAGAGAGAGAGAGAGTTGATATTTTCCCTTGGGACTTGGACAATCAATAGTGGGCCAGTCATGATTTATTAATGTTTTAACGAGAATGGAATGAAAACAGTTCCTCTGTCCCTGTCCTGCCTGCCCTCCACAGATCCGTACGTACTATTATTCTACACAAGGAATTCCATGTGACCACACCAATTGTCCGTGTGCCGAGTTAATTAGATCTGCTAGCTTCCGTCCACTTTGTAAGCTGGAACAAGACGGATGTGTTGCTGACTGAATTTTCACAAATCCTCGTCCACAAATAGGACGCAAATTTGTATGTATTAACAATGCTAAGTAGACAGCCATAAGGTTCACGACTCCAGTTCCGAGTCCAAATTTTCCTACGTATAATTTCTCAGTTGTCGGCTGCCGTAGGTAGGACATGGATATGCAAAATTTTGGAAGAATGGAAGCGGCGGGAGCTGTACAATTAATAAAAGGGAGTCGGGGTATTATAAAAATTGCATGTCACCCAGTGACCGGCTCCGCCGCCGGAAACGGGAATGAAAGTCTTTCGAGGCCTTGCCTTTACACATTTCTTGCCGCCGTAAGTTGTTTAATATTAAACACAGCACAGTTCCATAAAATTGAAGTCATTAATTCATAAAAATGTTTCCGCTCCTGCCCTGGACACCCCTGAGCATTTCATTTCATTTCTTAGCTCACACTTTTCTCCAAAGAGACTCCAAAGAAAGCAGCTGGCTGGCTGGCTGCTCTTTGAACTGAAATGGAACAGCTTGCATTTATTTGGGATGAAATCACCACGACTAGTTCCATGCCGGTCGCCCACGTCGGGTCGTATCATATCCCGAAGAAAGGAAGGATTTTTAATTACACTTTCCCACCTATTCAAAAATTATAACTGCGTGCTTGGAGGATGTAAGTTATTTCTCATAGCCCACAACAAAATTCCCATGTACAAAGTGTTATGGCTATGGCAGTGAATTGAGGGATTTTCCTTTCAGAAATACGACCGACTCCCATGACTCGGAATTGTAAGGAAAGACTAACGTACGACGACGCCTGGATTTTCCTAACATTTTCTAGCACGCAAATAACAAATCCGATGAGGCTTATTGCTGCTGCTGGAAAGGTTTACGTTACGGATACGGATAATTTCTGACAGAATTGTGAAAAACTTTTGAAGATTAACACTGATGCTGGTCCACTGAGAGTGGGTTATTTGAAGGAGTTGTGGAAAAGGAGTTTTGTAGTCCTTCAGTTTCTTTTATGCTGGAAAAAACGAGGGTTGGGAATCTCTTCAATGTATTATGGCTGAGCACGGAAAGTTCCCAGTAATGGAATACTTAAAGACAACAAGGGAAAGGAACGGACGGAATTACCCGTTCAGTTTGTCTCGGACGAAGGGATCCAGGTTTGAAGAGAAAGTTCTTTTAGAGAACAGAAGTTGACGAAGGAAACATTTGTATTGTGGAGGAGGGATCCACGGATTGACTTTTATTGGAGTAGTAGTCGAGCTAGATTAACCTTCGCTTATTGTAAACTAACACAGTTACGGATACCACATAAGTGAATCCGACCCGTCGTGATATTCATGGTATGATACGTGTACATTTGCTCCTCTTCCTTCCTGTATTACAAAAATTAAATTTCCTGGGAATCCCAGTCAGTTGGATTGGATGGAGCAGTGGGGACAGGGACTATAATACCCGGATCCCCCGTACGCTCCGCTTCCCTTAATTAAAACCAAGTAGGCGTAAATGCCTGGTTTTATTAGAAATGAATACATCGGAGACCACAGAAAGGGGTGTAGGGTCGGAGCGTGAATTAAATTCCCGCTTTCCTGGATTTAATAGAGCAAAGTACCACTACAAGTGCTCTTTAATTTCTATTTCCCTTCTTTTTCATTTGGATTAATGGATTTCTTCGCCATGGGCCAGGATTGAGTCTGACTCCCCAGCCTTCCTTTGTACTAGTCCAGCACTTGTGTAGATAATTTGACAATAATTGGGCTGGGATTAAGGCT
>JAAXYW010002596.1:0-14640 GCA_036851895.1 Orthonychiurus folsomi | reverse complement strand
GAGATAGAGGATAGACACAGACTCACACGCAAACATTCCACTCTAGTGTCTGTATGAAAGTAGTATTAGTAAAATAATACTAATGTTGCTCCTCCTGTCGTTCACAGAAAGGAGAGATGTATTCGTTGCCTGATGTGATCTACCAGACTTTATTTATCGACTAGTCTGTACTATGCAAAAGTTTTATTGTACTGTACTATGCAAGATTATACGTTTAATAATCTTCCCAGTGACTTTGCAATGTCAGGCGTACTAATTGCACTGCAAAAAACGCAATCCAGTCCAAAAAACACAGGAACGATAGTGGTAACTGGTCGCCGTGTATAAATAAATTGAAAGATATTAAACCAATAACAAGTCACAAATTTTGTAAGCATTATTTTACCATAATTTGGGTTTGGATGACTGGTATCAATTCGTAAATACTCTCGAAACCTCGAAACGCCAGGCTCTTCATTTGATTGGTTGTTCTTTTCTGTGATTAACATTTTACAAATTGCGCATTAATTGTCGGTTATAGATTCACATAAATATTACGAAAACCTTGCTTACCATTTATTGCAGTTGGGAAAGAAACTGATTTAGATAACAAAAATACCACAATTGCGGGAATGCCGATTAGTAACAAATTAGAAGTCGCTGTCATTTTTAACTAGTCAATTTGCAGCGACATTTCAAGTGTGTGTGTAATGCATATGGCTAAAGATTACGTAATACGCAAACGCACTGATTTCTTCTTTACACTCCTAAATTTAGAATGCTGTAAGAGTTTCAGTATATCTGTAATAGTGATTATAAGACTTACAAGGTATGACGCGACAGTTCAAGTAAAGATTACATTAAGTGTCAAACTAAGACAACTCCATGTCTAGTGTCTGAAGTCTGAAGGTTGTAAGAGTCGAGTCGGAGCAAATAGCAATAAATAGAACTCGGCTAAACTTAAATTTCAAGTCTAATCATGAAATCCTAGTTGTTTAAGCATACGCTTTCCAAACCAGCACACACTAGATTGAATGGTACATCTACTAGATTGAATGGTAAATATGCAGTGCCATTCAATCTAATAGGCGCTGCGCTGCTTAATTCCATTATGCATCACTGTGGTCTGCCTTTTTGCACAACTGGTCATTGATAATTAAAACTGGTAATATAATTAGAACCCCTTTAACCCCATTAACCCCAACCACATTAGAACTAATGTTCTTGTGTGCAATGCGGCACTGAATGCTCAACAAATAAAAAATAACTAATGTACATATGTGGCATATGCTTTTTTTAGTCACCAATAAAATGGCTGGCCAAACAACTGGATTTTGACCAAGACCTGCTTCATTCTAAGAAAACACGTCCTCAGATCTTAAACGCTGAAGACTACTTCAACGGAAGTCCAAGTAGAACAAAACAACTAGTTTCCTGACATAAGCAACTTCAAAAAACATTAAGAAAGAATACCGGACACAACTGTACGTAAATATCATCATATTGTTTATGCCTATTAAATTGTTTCAGCTACGCGAGGTGAACAAATTGATGACACAGAGGCCCAGTTATGAGAAACATGCAACACATTTTGGCATTTTGATCAGCTTCATTGTCAACTTAGTAAACCCATTGCAGAGTGTTCAATTTAATGTGCACTAGCTGACCTGTCAGAATTCTACAACTAAATTAAGCGTATGCGAATTCTGCCAAAGTCGTTACCTTGCGCCCAACATTCGGACACCTTGGTATACTTTTGCTCGCGTGCCGCTTAATTTAATTCTTTATTGACAGGTGATGAAATGGCAAACTTCCGGTCCATTAAACAAGAAATTTTCACCGTAGAAGTTTCCCGTTTTTCGGTTTATGATTGATTATGTAAATTGGGATTGGGATTGCAAATTGCAGTTTGGAGCCGCTAATAACATTGCTATAGCCCAGTGGCCCTATTTTCAGGGGTCAAACGCCGTTATTTAGAACGCGTGTCTCCGAATAAACACATATTGTTTATTCAACGATTTTATAAATCTGCAAGTTTGGGGTTAGTTCGTAAGGTATTAGGCGCCAATGTGAACAGACTAGACAACAAATACGCATTCTGAACAACTGAACACAAAGTCTAAGATTTCATAGTTTGTTGAGTGGATGCAATGAGAAATTTCACTGCAGGGTGACAAGTATAAAGTGCTGCTTGGGATTGATTAGCTTCGTATTTAATTAGACCGCAACGTTCAAGTTGATTGGACTAGTGGTTCAAAAAAATCAGTCGTAATATCTAGCGCAGTGATTAGAAAATAAAAAACACGCGCTTCAATTGACGTGCAAGTTCGCGATGATCGTCAGATCAGTCAGATGTAATTAAAAGAGCAATGACGGCAGACAAGTTCATTCAGTCTAATTTCAGTTAAGCAGTAGAGAACAAGGAATTTTATTGCAGCAAAGGCAATGTCAAGAACCTGTGCTGAGGTGGGGTCAAAGAAGTCATGGTCATGGCGCACCCCCGTCCTGCGTCTAATTAATATAATTGCAATATTTGCGGGTATTTACTTTTCGGTGAACCCACTTCCAAGTCAAATTATACCGTTTTTCCTTGTGCCAACTATACTTTTACTTAATGTACAACACGTAGCTGGCATAATTACGCTTGTGCTTAAGTTATGCATTAAACCAATTTTGAGGACGGCAGCTACGGATCATGCTACTTGTTTGGAAGATTTTTACCACAGACAAGCAACAAGTTAGTCAATTTGCAGCTGTGAAAATTTGAACGCACTCACATTCATGTGCGGTGGCGAAATGTTTTATTTCAAAAAGCTAAATTAAAATGTTCGTCTGTTTACAGCTTATGATGACAGCCGCGTGTTATTCCTGGACGGGAGGGAGCAAATGTTAGCATTGTGCATTGCTGAACTCAATCACCAAATGTACATTAATACTGGAGCGAACAACAACAATTCGACCAAGCCCCTAATCTGGATTGATATTGGAAGTGGAACAGGTAATCTAACACTATTAGTCCAGTTTGATCCCCTCCTTTGAAGACGTTGTTAAATGTTGTAATTTACTATTGTAGGGTGGCTAATTGAGAGGATGAATGCAATTTTTCCTATCGAAAATTTTGATCGTGTTTATTCTGTGGATATTACACCATCTTTAAGTAAAATTGCTGAAGAGCGATTTGAGAGGCTCGGCTGGTCGAATGTGACTGTAATTTGCGACGATGCAACCACTTGTAAGTTTCCAGGCCTGAAAGACCCGGAGGGCAAAGCGACATTGGTCACTATGTCATATTCCCTTTCAATGATGCAGAACATTTATCAGATTGTGGATCGCATTCAATGTCTCCTGAATCCATCCACAGGAATTGTTGGTGTGTCCGATTTTGGAATTTCGAAGCTGACGCCGACAGTCGTGTCAACTCGAGATGGACTCATATTGCAATCGAAATCAAATTGGTTTGCTCATTGGTTTTGGCAAGTTGTTTACAGTTTCTACTGTGTTCATTTCCATCCATCTCTGCGAGATTACATGCAGCACAAATTTTCAACAATTAAATCCCACGACGCTTTCAATTCCTTCCGAGTGCCGTACTACGTTTGGGTTGGCACGAGGCACAAAACCGCAAATCTTTGGGACAGCAACGAATTGTACAAAAATGAATTTAGCACGTCGATGCAAATTTTGCCCCGTTGTGGGCCAACTTGGCGCCTACCGTATGACCCAACTTCAAAATGCCATAACCTATTTAAGTCCTACCTTTTCGGATTTACCTGGGAAGATCCTAGGGAAGATTTGAAAATCCTGAATTTGAATGCTGAGGATGAGATTCTAGTCATAACTAGTGCGGGGGACAATGTCCTCAATTATTTGTGCCATTCCAATGTCAAGAAGATTCATTCCGTCGACCTCAACCAATACCAAAATAACCTGTTGGAATTAAAGTTGGCTTCCATCTCCGCATTAACGTACGAAGAGTTTTGGCAGCTTTTCGGAAAGGGACGTTTCCCAGGATTCTCTGAATTGCTGGATGAGAAATTATCGCCTTGGCTGTCCGCATCAGCATACAACTACTGGAATGTCAACGCTAAGATTTTCAACTCCAACTTTTATGTGACTGGTGGTTCTGGGTTGGCGTTGCAATTAATAGATTGGATCAAGTTCCTTTTCAGAATGAAAAGTGGCTTCGAGCTGATTTGCAAAGCTGAAACGTCAGATGAGCAAGAGCGAATTTATCGCTCAGTAATTCGGCCAGTATTTCTACACCCCTGGTTGGCTCCTGTCATTGATAACCCTGTTTTCCTTTGGGCGATGTGTGGAGTTCCAAAAAGTCAAAGGAAAATGATGGAACCGGAAGGGAGTTTTTACGATTACGCATGCGATACATTAGATCCCGCTTTTACAACCAGTTCTTTTCTGAAGGATGATCAGTACTTTTACAGACTTCTCCTTCTCCAAGAATATTCCAGGACATGCTGTCCAGAATACTTGACAGAGTCGGGATTCAATCGATTGAAAACAACCAATGCTCTCGGAGCTCTGAGCATTCACACGGATTACATTTCCAACGTATTAAAAAGAATGGCAGACAATAGTCTGACCAAAGCGGTGCTCATGGATCACTTGGATTGGATGGATCAGGCTGATATGGAAGATGAGGTTCAGCAACTCCAGCGAGTCTTAAGGATCGGTGGTATGGCACTTTTTCGTTCATGTGCTCGAATGCCTTGGTACAAAACCATCTTTGAGGCAAATGGATTTCAAGTCAACCCGATTTCTATTCGGCAGCCTGGCTCAGGGATTGGAATTGATCGCGTAAATATGTATGCGAGCTTTTATCAAGTTATCAAAATCTAATCTTAATGTTCTGTAAATTTCTGAACTTTTAAATTCATTGCCTTCAATTCTAATAAACTGATTTCATCTTCAAGTGGGGATTGTGGCGTATTTTATCCTCAATAAAGTTCCATGCCTGTCCACAAAGCCTGTTTGATTTTAGTAATTTATTAAATGTTTAGATTTAACAAAGCTATTGATTTAATAGTTCCTCTCGATAACACATCTTGTAGTCAAATATTAATAGATTTGAAAGAATCACTGATTTTGAAGATATTTATTATTATTTCAAGTTAAGCTAAATTGGCAAACTTCCCAAACGTTTTCTTCAGGACGCTCGCAGGGTTAGCCGCCAATTTCCAAACTTCTTTCTGCTGAAATTGGTATTTCCACCTCAGATTGCCGGAAAACTGAAAATTCAATCAAGATCTTAACAAGCCGTAACATGAGCCTAGGAGCACTAGGCGTAAATGGCGAATATTAGACCAAGAGAATTTATAAAATTGACAAATCGTTAGGCAGAGGAAATTTCTTAGGGGACAAATTCTGTAATCCAAAGTCCAGTACAGCGTACCTTCAATAACACGTTGAACTTCAATGTTTGGAACCGCATCCCACACCCGTTTCTTTCCATTCACTCTAATTCCGCCATCAAATTCTTCGTCGTCCTGTAAGGGACACGCGGGTTCAATCTCAGGTGTATTGGCCGAATCGATTTCGTCCCATTCTTCGTCAGATGAAGAGTCTTCGGGAAATATGTAGACGACATCATCATCGTTTGAACTTACTGAGTCTGTGTCCTCTGTGTCCGCCTATAACCACATAAATTAGTGACTGAGTGATACTGATTCCAATACTGGTCGCAAATCACTAATTTTCTTTCCAACCTCCGATTCCCTGCACGTGGCTTGATGTGGCAATACCGGACTGTTGCTAATGCGATTGGCATCTGTCAACGACAATTGCCAAATGTGAATGTGACTGACTGCTATTGCATATTTACTTAACTATGAATATGAACTAAATTAAATTTAACCTTACCAAGAGAGCTTAAGTTTCCTTCAGAAGCAGTTCGGTTGGAATGGTTCGGATGCTTGTATGTATCTGACGAAAGCGGTGAAAGCTAAAATTTAAATAAAGTCATAAATTAGTGACTGAGTGATACTGATTCCAATACTGGTCGCAAATCACTAATTTTCTTTCCAACCTCCGATTCCCTGCACGTGGTTTGATGTGGCAATACCGGACTGTTGCTAATGCGAGTGGCATCTGTCAACGATAATTGCCAAATGTGAATGTGACTGACCGTTTATTTACTTAACTATGAATATGAACTAAATTAAATTTAACCTTACCAAGAGAGCTTAAGTTTCCTTCATAAGCAGTTCGGTTGGAATGGTTCGGATGCTTGTATGTATCTGAAGAAAGCGGTGAAAGCTAAAATTTAAATAAAGCATTCAATTAACAAAGGCGTTATTGTGGTTGAAATTTTGACCTCCACCACAAGACAAGACTTATTTCAAGACATGATATATACTAAAATCAAATTACATTGGTCCCAGCTTGTGGAGACGTGGCTGTAACTGGCGCACTCCCTATTAATGTCAGGCAAAAGACAAGAATTAAGTTACCTAAATTAAGAATAGGAAAGTAAATTAATTATGTGCGGGTACCGTACCGTGTCCCAACTCTTGTGGATTTACAGTGGGTGCAGGGGTTGATTGTGCTCCAAGACCATTATACAACGGTGGCCAACTTCGAGGGTCAAGGTGAACAAGGGCCCTTCGAACAGCATCTGGTCGTTCATGTAGCTGAAATTTTGACAACACTTGTACCAGAAGATCCATTTTCTCATCCTCATTCCTTGGCTCCGGTAGCTGGAAAGTCCATTCCGCCTGTTCAACCGCAACCTCCTACACAAAATTACACGGAATCAAATATTCATAATATATGCACGCAAAAATACAAATTCGTCTCCTTAAAATATGCGCCATGCCATGAGGCAATGGGCAAAGAACTATCCATATTCATTTTATCCAGATTCGTTGTGTTACTTACCCTGGGTCGGCGTACACCCAACGTGTTTCTCCACACTTTCTCCATGTTCGNCTCCTTAAAATATGCGCCATGCCATGAGGCAATGGGCAAAGAACTATCCATATTCATTTTATCCAGATTCGTTGTGTTACTTACCCTGGGTCGGCGTACACCCAACGTGTTTCTCCACACTTTCTCCATGTTCGTCAAATTTCTTGAAATTCTAGGTCTTAATTAAAACTCTGATTAGTCAAAGCTCACTGGGAATCAACAGGGGTCCGATTGAGTAATAATCAACGTTCAAAATCAAAAAGATAGCCTCAACTTTAGCGGATAACCAACCGTCTTCGGTCCAATTTTGGCTGCTTGTCTGCCCGGTCCCGTGTGACGACGCCAAAACCGAAAATGAGAGCAGAAGGAAATCAAGGCCTCGTCGCGTCCGGCGGGTGCGAAGCCGACCCCTTATCCCGCCCCCTCTCTGTCCGTTCGGTATTGGTATACTCGATGCAAAGGCGCGCTCATTCGTGGAGCCACAAAGGCACCAAATTCAAACAGATCGTGGGGCGAACAACGTTGCAATTGAAATCGAAATACGTAATTTGAGCAATTTGAAATGTCAAATGTCCAAAGTTTTTTATGATTTTTCTGTACATTTTGTAGCCATACTCAGCAACTTGTGATGTAGCAGCATATTTATTTCCTTGTGGCTTCAGTAGTGGCAGTTACATGATCTCTGAAGTAGAGGAATTTTTGATTTATATTATGTATCGTGCTTGTCTCTCCAGAGAGATGATTGTGATGCCTTATTGCACTACGCTCTATAATATCTTTGCAATTTGCATCTTACAATTTCAATTCAAGTTAATTTATAAGGGGCACAAGCAGGAATGCGATGAGTTCATATCTTGTGAAAATGAATAAGGAGAGCGAACGAATCTCATGCATTGTCACATTATTTTCCTTGATTCCAGACGCTAGGCGCAGTGTAAAAGGAAACGTGAGCAAAGTAAACTTCCAAATATATAAACCAGTAGCAAAAACAGAATCTCATTTCTAATCCAAATGGAGTGAGTGGGTTAGATAATTTGTTTTGCTCTGCTGACCATGTATAACAACAAACATGCATCTTCTCCGAAATGCAATGAAGTTTTAAATATAAAAAAAAGCAGAGACCGGAGTAAGGAAAACTAATTTGGAGTTTGAAAGTGGGAAAGGAGTTGAGTTAACTAACAAATGCTGGTCAGACACGGAAGAGGACTATCAAGGAGGGACAATGGCACTAGAAAAGTACAGGTTCCCCACGTCATACATCAAGTCCATTTGACAGACCCGGACACGCCTCTCTCCCTCAATTTGCCTATAATCTAATCAAAGGCATGGAATAGTAGTGGAGTGGACCACAAGTCTCATTATTATTAGTTCTCCAAACGGGGACCCATAAAAAGGACTCCAGAGGGTTCAAATATTAAAAACAAGGTCGGTGAGGTTTCGTTGGGCTGGCTGGAATCCCAATAAATACGATGCATGCGGTCATTTCCCTCCAGGGATTCTTAAAAGATGTAATTAGAGTGGAATATTCAAATCAAATCTATTCCCCTCCACCACCCGGGAAGAAGGTGTTAATGATTATGAATGGTTAAGGTGCAAAGGGTTGGCACATTCTGCCCATACATCAACTTCAGGCTTCGGGTCCTTGCTATTATATTGAAGGGAAATTGACCACAGTGGGAATGGGAATTTAGTAATTCTGCATAAAACACAGGATTACTAGAGCTGCCATATACTATAGTTTATAATTCTGAATAAACCACAAGATCACAACTGCCTAAGATAGACCTTAAAAGGCTTTAGAGTATAATTAGAGATCGGAGTCATTTCCTGGCTTTGAATTTAGTAGTATAACTTTATAAGAATTAAATATTATGCATATTAACTATGTAAAAAAAGTCAGGTCTGGAGTTAACCATTATTTGATCAGGAATTTGAAGTGGGATTTGACTACAATAAATCTTTACAGGTTCAAGTGTCGTGAATTTCGTTCATGAAATATTTTTAGTCTGCGGTTCGTCCAGCATAGCAGCCGAAGAAAGCTAATTCTCATATATATTACAAAGCAGTCAAAGAAACGATTGTTCATTTTCTTACAAATTTATTTGTCCGCCGAAATCACAACTCACAAGGGTAAATCTAAACATTAAAATAATTTAAAGGTGTACACTCACATCCAAGCCATCCGATCCTTATATATATCATCACAATATAAAATACACAAGTCATTTTTTCAATTTTAGTAAAAAGCCTCAAATAAATTAAAAGCTGCCGATGGGATTTACATATTTAATGTCACCTCGAGGAAGTGATGATAGTATGATGGGATGTGGACAATACGAAAAGACTCGTCGCCAAAAAAGTTGGATTGAGAAACGTGGCGATCATCACAAAAAAGGAGAGCACGGTCATCCAGACCTTTCCAAAACCGCGGAAATTGATAGAACCTCCAGTCAGCGGTTCTGCACATCGATCTACAAGAAAAGAATGAGGTCAAATTAAACTTTCCACTTCATCGGTCCGCAAATAACTTTCATTTTCATACTCAAGTACTTTAGAAACGGCATTTACAAAAACGAATCGTTAAATTAATTAAAAATTCCAGAATAAAAAAAACGTGAACCCACCATCAATGGTAAGATTGAATGCCCATTCCAAGCCGGGACTAGAATTTGACCTGCAAGTTTCAGAGCTGCGAGAAACGCGAAGGAGTCCCCCTTGCGCTTGTGTGTAAATGAAGCAATATCTGTCCGCGGAATTAGAGGAGCGACTCAGCGGAGTTGCGATTAAATACATTGTCCCACTTTCCTCCCAATCCCCGTGGCACATGTAAGCTGAAGGAAGAATTGAATAAAACAAAATTTTAACAATCTCATTCACTTGACTTGAGTGATTTAGGGCCAGAGTTTGAACTCGGGTTTGTTCTTTCACAACTTACAAACGCTGGGCTCCTCCGTTGCACACTTTGAGTGGAATTCCATTGTTCCCTTGTGTCCACAGCCGACGACGAGGGTCGAGTAAGAATCCTTCCCGCCCAACCCACAAGCATCCCGACTCACCCGGGCATCCTGACCTGGGACTGGCGTCATATATTTTGCCATTTGAGGACATCGACTCTCCGACACAGTCGTACTCACAAGAGTAACATAGAAATCCACATCCGAAAATTTCTCAATTGTATTTTTGTTTCCACATTCTCGATCCTCGTAGCCGGTCTTGGGTCGGATCCTCATTTCAATTATGTGTTTGGCTCGTCGGTAAATATCCAGGCAGACGGATTCCGTTTTGCTGGAAATAAATAAAGGCGGTCGGTCAATGGCCAATTAGATTCCAATTCAATCCAAAATGGTTTTTTAAGTTCGGAATATATGGATACTTACCAGCCTTCCGTCCGCTGTGCCAAAATTGAAACATGATCATCGGATACGTCATGGCGGGTTTGACAGACCATTCTGGTTCCTCCATTGAAAAGGGCGGAGCCGGAGCGCCCCAAATGATTCCCGTGCATTCCAATAACATTGGAGTAAATAGTTGAATTCCGCTTGCTCTCATCCATAATGTGCATTGTTGAATTCTTGTGGTGAGTTCTAACGGAGATCTTCCCATCCAGTGTACGCCAGTGGTGAAGCATGACCCAATTCGGGAACTTACATTTGGCAAAATTAGATTGCTCAACTATTCAAATACAAAACTTAAATTAAGGACAATTCGAAAAAGAATTCAATAATTTGAATTCCATTTACCTTTCGTAAGTTGAAGAGCACGGGCTCCATCCGTTGGCGAAGAGATATCCGTACAAGATGCATCTCCGGATTGAGCAATACGGTATCCAATTGTACGAGCGTGGCCCTCTGGATCAATGATGGAATGATTTTTAATCTTCTCAAATAGGAAGCACCTGAAGTGATCCTCATGTGAAGTTGTCACAAGTCGATTGTCCAATTTTCCCATAAGATAATGATTTGACCCTTCCTTCCATTCCGCGAGACATTCTAATTCTTCCGCTATTTCAGAAATAATACGAATTAAACTTCCTCTCGTAAATTAATATTCTCCACTTAAAAAAGAGTCGTGCTCCACCCAGTCCTCCCCATAGCATTTGAGCCGTACCCATTAAATGTAGGGCTGTCAAAAAAGGCGTACGCTTCCAACAATTCTTCTTAATAACTAACACCTTGCCTGAGTCATAAACTCTGATTTGATTCGATACTCGGGTCATAATTATACCCTTTGGGACTTTCTGTGAGGCAAATGATTACATTAATGTGGACTTGGGGGACGTTAAAATAGGTAAGGCCGAGTGTGAAATTTTAACAGCCCCGTGTATTTTTTCGTTCATATCAGTCTTTCCCTTGTTCTCCATAAAAACCAGGACTTTTACATGTCATGATTCCGGAGTCGGTTGAAAGGGCGAGGGTTCAAAAAAGCAAACTGGTCCACTCAACTTTATGTACGATGAGGGAGTCGGAATATTTTGATGGAGGATTGCATGAGCAAATTGAGGGAAAAGGCGTGTCAGGGAGCTCTTGCCGGGTGAAATGACTTGATGTAGGAATTTGGACAAGCTGTAACTTCTTCTAGTGCCATTAGTGTCAGGCCTTGATATGCGTCTTTCGTGTCTAACTATCATTTGTTAGTTAAGTTCTGGCACTCACAACTCCTATTAACATGTGTGTATGGGCTAAGCATGCAAATAATATTTCCAAGTCGAACAGCATTCGTTGTTCCGCAATCCACAACCCTTGTTTCACTCCGTCAGATAAAAATTTCAACGACCATTCTTTTTTCTTGTAGCAAAGTTAAGTCAGTGATGGGGGAACTTTATAGCATTCTACGCCTGACTTCTTCATTAGTCGATGACGGCCGCGCGCGGTCTGGTCAACGTTTAGTCGCGTGATTAAAAGAGGACTGCTTTGGAATAAAAAATGAAACTAACTCTAGTCGAAGTCGAATAAATTTACGAGTACTCACATGTGCTTTCAGTTTTCTCAATATTCGGACAAGCTTGGTAGCGGAGCAACAGCCGAGAGCTTTCTGTGCAAGCATCAATATTTGAGACCGGATCCTTGCAAATTCCATGACCCTATATTTTCAAAATTTAATAAATCAGTCGTAGGTCGGGTTTCACCTTATCTAATATATTAGTTTCAATACTTACCCGATTATAAGTAAATGTAAACGGCGCTCCACTGTAAATAATACAATAGAAATTATTCCAAAGTCTTCAGTTTGATATTTAAACCTAACAGAATTTGTATATTTTAAAGTTTACCGGAACGGACAATCCACAGGTGTAGCATCAATTCGGAACAGTGAGTAAAGTGGCCCGTCTCCAGGTATTTGACTGCAGAGTGTCTCCAATGGTGCCTTGTCCTCACAATATTGACCTGAATCCATACATTGTAACGTAGGACAAGTGTTAAATGGTGTACAAAACAAGAAAATTACAAAGGGAATAAAATAAACATGCACGCAATCGCTGAATTAAATGCACGACATGCGAGGGAAAGGCAATTTTATTTGATGGCTGTCGCTTTTTGACTTTCTTCACAATTTGCCGACTAGTTGGAGCATTTCCCAAGCCATGGCTGCGGCTGACAGAAAACGCAATAAGGAAATGTCAACTAGGATCATGTCAAAGATCACGAGGAAAATGAACATGGGCCAACTCCGACTCCACTGTCTTTCCTCGACAAAATCAAAAGAGAAAGTACACCAGCCTGAGGGGAACTCCCATCCACATCTAATGTTAGTTTGTATATTAGATCCCTAGTCTTCCTAAAAACATCCTCCCATCCTTCAACCCAATTACAATGACCAACGGGTTTTATTTATGTTCTATTTAACTTCATTGTTTTCTTTACATGACATCCCCGACTCACGTACGTCAAGTTTATCTACCTTTCCTAATGCCCGGAAAGCTTCCACCAATGAATGAGAAATCCAATCTGTTCCAAATACCTCCTGAATTTTGAATAACACATACAACGTATCACTCTCTACCTTAGTCAGGGAATTTGGACATGCTTTCAAAATTTTGACAAAGGCCACGCGACGCACGCAAATGAAGGGAAAACCTTCGACCGCCACTCAAAGTCACTCTCAGTCGAATTGAAACTGAAGTGTTGTGCAAACAAATGTGTGTTTTGTTTGAAGGCGTAGGGGACTTGGAACGTCAGTTCAACTTCCTAAAATGTCAATCAAAAATTCATGGCTCTGATTGTGACGTGAGGGGGGACTATAGGATCGAATCCTTGCAAATTCCTCTCTCTTGCTGTGCGCCATTCCCGTTCCTTTCAAAGAACTTTCCGGTTCTGCCTGAGGTCACCAAATCTGACTAGCTCAAATCTAATAGTAAAACTACTGCGATTTGCACACGGAGTTACGGAAAATCGACATTGTTTCCTATGGTCTCATTTATTCACTGGTCTGCGTCTGCGGTGGCTGTGGAAGTCCTTGTAAGTTTTCCATCAAAAGTTGCGAAAAGCAAAGCACTAAATCACACAATCAATCCTGGCTAGTTCCTAGCACTTACTTTCTTTGTATTGGAGTACATTCAAGTGACGCTCGTTGATGACGACGCATTTGTGGCAATTATTGGGTCTGGAAAACAACAAAAGGGCAAGAATTATTCATACAAATTTTAATTGAAGTTGAACAATGATGAAGTTTCGTCGCGTCGTAGTCGCATATGCACAAAGTAAAATATGCGTGTATGTATGTACGTGTATGGTAAATTACGGAAGGTTGGATTTTGGGTAAAATTTGCTTTGTATCGAAATGAAAGAGAATGGAGGTTTTCCCTCCTGCACTCAACTCAATTCAATTTACTCATCCATCCATGGTTTAGTTTAGAGGATGAAATGAGAGGGATCACCCTTCCTCGTATCTCAATGTCCCAGTAAATCCCGGGGAAGATGGATAAGACGCCTTCCCTTGTCTGTCTATAAGTAGCAATCAATCAAAACTACCGGGGAGGGGTCAGAGTTAAGGAGGAAGGCGGTTCGCCGGATTTCCAAGACCGACCCGACCCGTCTTGTCTTGGAAACCCAAACCCGGCCAGCTCTCATCTTTTTCCAACCAAAGGCAGGAGGTGATAAATAATGCACAATTTCCACGTTTGAACATTTTCAGATTTTGGGAAAGTACTTTGAGGAGGCTTTAAAACCCATAACCCAATTGACTGACTCGACGTCTAGCGTCTGATTCCCAACAAAGCACTAGCACTACTTTATTTTGTAAACTAAATTAATAGCAAATGGTCTATTCCTACTAAAATTAATATTTGTTTTCACCTTAATGGTAAAGGGAAACAAGGTGTGGCTAGTCCAAAATATTGACTTTCCTCATGTGGTCACTTCTGTGGGGAAAATATTTAAGATGGAGTTGAGCAATTACCCTTCCAACCACAAGGATCCATTCCGGTGAATCGCTTGGGAACTCCCAAAACACAAATCACTGGAAATCCCTTCAATCCATTTCAATTACATTCCCAGATCCCCTGCCACATGAAACATGGATCATAACGAGATTCAATTGTTTTTCTGAATTAACCAGAATGAAATCCCCCCACAAGATGGATCGAGGAACAAGGAAACAAATTACAAGGGATTTGAGGCCCCTAACCCCTTTTTTAGAATTCTTGTCCAAAATTTTTAGAATTCTTGTCCAAAATTTTTAGAATTCTTGTCCAAAATTTTTAGAATTCTTGTCCAAAATTTTTAGAATTCTTGTCCAAAATTT
>JAAXYW010002595.1:0-11252 GCA_036851895.1 Orthonychiurus folsomi | reverse complement strand
TGTCGGGCGACTTTGTATCGGTCGGGTGACTTTGTCGGGCGAGTTTGCATTGGTTGGGTGACTGTCGACTGTCGGGCGACTTTGTATCGGTCGGGTGACTTTGTCGGACGACTTTGCATCGGTCGGGTCACTGTGTCGGTCAAACACTCAAAAATAGTATTAAGGAGTAAGGACTGGGATCTAAATTTTAATTGAGTTTTATGTGTCGGGCCATTTGGGTTGCTTTAAAAGGGATCGCCGGGTTACAGAATTTGGCCTTAGAAAACGGCCGAGAACTTTAGGCGGGTGGGTGGTGCGTGGAGCGCCCTTGAAGAATGAAACAAGATATTTTCTTGAAACCGCCACTTTAAATTATTTGTACCGGTTTCCGCCGGAGAAGTGAATTTAAATTAATAAAATGGATAATGTTGCGGGAGTAAATTGTTGAACTGTTGAACAGCAGCGAAGAAGTCTATCAACAACAACCGTAGCAACAACCTTGACAAACCGTAACAACAACCGTAGTTTTAAACCTGCATTCTGCATGTTACGTGGAATAAACTCAAGTTTGCATTTGGTACGATATACACTATTTATTGACACGTCAATTTGTGCACTCGCCAATTATTCATAGTTAGTTCTACTGAACCGAAGCACATATTGGTAATACGTGGGTGCATGGGTAGAGCTGGTCGTTCCATTCTTCTCCAATACAATTTTACAATAAAACCCATTATTCTCCATGATATGAATTATATTTGGAACGTCATTCTCTCGGATGCAAGCCATGTACGCCACACCCTTGTTGGACATCAGCTGTGGTAGTTCGGGAATAATTTTGTCGATAATTGCACGGCCGGTGGGTCCGGCTGACCATGCGGATTTGACGGAGGGGTGGCCGATCTGCAATTAGAAATTGCATTGAATTGGAAATACAATTAATGAGTAAAAAAAAGTTTTGCAATTGTACATCTTCGGCGGGTGCTGGCTCAAAGGGTGGATTTGTGATGAGGAGATCCACTGTATTGCGAAGCTGATCCTTCAATTTGTCAGCCAAGTTCGTTTGAACCAATTCCAATCCGGAGATGTTGTTTAGTTCCGCACATCTCCGTGTGGCGAGGAGCGCGTCTGGATTGATGTCCGTTGCACTGAAATGAAGGATTCGGCAGTTAAATTTGGAGAATTGCACATTATTGAATTGTAATGCAAAATATCTCTTCGCCTTACAAAAATTTACAGTAACCACCGCTCAGCAATTTGGCGGCCGTGTTCAGCACAATCCCAGAACCCATGCCGATTTCCAGGACAGTCGCAGGTTTGATTTGACCCTGAAGGAATTCCTCCTCCTTCAAAATGGCGTCAACCAAAAGAAAAGAGTCGTCGTCCGGGCGGTAGACTTTTCCCAGGAAAGGAGCAAAATCGGATTCCGGGAATATTGCAGGGGAAATGGTGGGTTTATTAGTTACGTGTACCATTTCGCAGGCTAGGATTTGTAATTCACGTAGTCACTGAAATTGGACTTGAAAGCAAAATGGGAGGATTAGGAATGGTACGACTCTTCTTTTATACCACGGATCACGACTGCCAAGGGAGAACATTTAGTGGCGATTTGGAGGAGAGTGGCACGTGACGATTTTTAATTCCAGTTTTCCAGTCAATAGCGTTTGTCGGATCGTGTGGGGGTGGTGTGTACGTGTGATCCCCACTACTTTTGGAGGTTAGAGATGTTTTGCAGCTGGTCCCATCACACATGCGGAACAAATGAATAAATCAAATGAGTCGCGAAACTCATTTTTTGATTCTTCTTTGACATTGCCAATTGCAGTACTAAAGACGAGAATGCAGTACTACTGAACACACGCGCAACGCATCAGTTTCAAGGTTACATTTTTTGATAGGGAAACAAACTCGCTTTAAATTGAGATTCAAATTACTAGTGCTATAAATTTAATTGGATTTCTGTGAAAGGTTGCAAACATATTGGTGTGACACACAAGGCCACCCACGCAAATTTTAAGGTTGCTCTGGCCGTCCGCCGCGCCTTGCTCAAAAACTGGTGTCCCGATCGGATGAGACACACCACTCACTCGAGTGGTCCACGAGTGCACTCTTGATGATTCAATATGCGACAATGTTGAGAGTTCCATGTATTGTACTTTGATGTCGCCCACACTGGCGCTTTACCACAACTTGAAAGGCGAATCCGCACTACTTTTCCACGATTTTTGAATACAAAAGGCTGAATAGACGAATTGCCATAAAATCAATTCAAATGAGTGCACTTTTTCAGGCAAAACCGGTACCTCCGCCTTTCAATTAGTTCAGTGCGCACAATTAGCACACAACAATACACAATCGCCGGTCATTGCGGTCATTATGAAATAATTCGGTAGGACTTGTTCGAGGCACATTATATACTTTGCAGGTCCCAGCATGGAAAAACATATGAAACAAGTTTCGCAAAAAAATTAAAGTTATCCCTTCATCTTCGGGCTCAGATTTTCTGTCATACATAGTTTTATTAGTGTACCGTACGCCAGTCAACCTGGTAGATTGTGGAGACAAATGTGAAAATCCAGTGTTTTATAGAAACATTTATATATAGGGCTGGCCTGCCAGGATTCAGGATTTAATGGATTTATTAAAATGCAATGCAATACAATTGCCATCATGTGTGCAGAGTGACTACCGCAGCAAATGGCAGAATACGCCTCCGCCTTCAATACGATGATGTTGCTTAGGTTCAGTAAAATTTAGTAATGATCTGGCAGTGGATAAAATTATAAGTGATTGAAATCGCGATTCGCCATGTAGATTAAATGTTGCAAGCAATTTTAAATAAAATCCATCATTCCTTCCTTTTCCATCGGTTAGCACCCTTAATGGATCCAGTAATATGTTAAACAAGCACGCTTACACGTTTCAAGTTCTGCGTCGCATAAGATTGAATAAAATAAAAATATCAAAAACAGGTTTGCCTTTATCGTGTAAATAAATCAAGTGTATGTATCATATAAAAATGTGCTCTGATTGCAACGTACCGCCGAGGAGAGGCGTATGCAAATTAGTAGACACGTTATTAAAAATTCCACATTTGTCTTTACACTTTTATTCGTCTTCACTACTCAAGTTTTAATGTTGGCCACTGGGGATTTGGCTGAGTGGAGTCCTGCTTCCCGAAATTTACGAGTTACGGGTGGAGCTCTGTCAGGCTGCGGATCTGCATACAAATTAAGCAATAATAAATCAACAATATGCAAAATACACACCGTTCGAAGTGGATTCGAATTTACTTCCTTTCGGATTAACGGTTTAGATTCTATTGGACGACGAAGGGGGTCCGGCATCGCCACCGCAGCTCTCGTCTTTGTCGCCAGTTACAACACAAATCAATGGGTGAAAAAAATATCCAACAACGATGAATGCTGTGGGTGGGAGTGCGGAGTACTTGTAAAGGAAGAATTTATTGGCACAACATTGTTTTGGTGCGTTACATAATTTTAGTATGTTTATCATATGTTTTAATTCCTACTCTTTTACAATGGCGTACTTTGTTAGAACTTGTAGTAAAAAGTGCTCCCATTTGATGTGCCAAAGCTTAAGGGCCTCTTTTTTCTCTAAGGGGCCCATGGCGCTGTAACTGAAACACAAAGAAAATTCAAAGATGTTTACAATTTGAATTCAGGTACATGTTTAAGGCAATAAACCTTCAACGGAATTCCGCTGTATCTAAAATATGCTCCCCCTTTTTTCCTACACACAGTATGAAACTTTGTTTCAAAACAGCAATAATTTCTAATCAGCCCGCCCATTTTCATGATGAAAATTGTGCCCGCCCATTTCCGCGGAGAGCTTGTTCTTTGCAAGGCAAGGTTTATAATATTTGCGTACTTGATGGAATTCAAAGCCAGTTGCTTCAGGAATCTTAGATCCGCTCTTTGACCGCCCATCCCCATAAATGCCATATACCAATCATAGGACAATCCACGGACTTCCCAGGAACCCGCATCGTCACACCCAATTACAATTGGGAAGTCTGAATGCAGTAGTGGAATCCAGGAATGTGCTCGGTAATCCTCAGATAGCCGGAGTACCTAAATCCCAACACACAGTTTGACCAATGCATAATCTATCATAATTTGATCCAAACCATGTAGATTATGCGCACCTGACTTGAAATCGGATTGACCTCCACCCCAATTTTCTTCTCGTAAATCATATCAGCGATGTACGGTCGTCCATTCAATGCCTTTCCGTGTGCAATCCGTGTTGTATTTAATAGAACAGCATCCATCAGTTGGTCATCAATTTCCGTATTGTGCCATTCTAGTAAATAAATAAGACTTAATACAAAAACGTCTAGAAGCGATTTTGATTGTTACGGTCGGCTACTCCGGCGGTCGTAATGCGGAACTAACGTGTGTTTCCCGCATGGAAGAAAAATTTGATCCCGTGTTCGGACGCGAGCAGAAGCTGATTAATATAATCAATGTCCAACTCTGCACGATTCTCATGACCCGTCAGGTCGAAGCCAGCAAAAAAATGAGGGAATAATCTTTTCAGACGTATGGCGGTACGAACCCTGCAATAATTATTGTACAAAAATTAATACAATGATGAGCAGCACTATGGTGTTGGTACTCACTTTTCCGTCATTTCCTTTTGGCTGATACCGCGGACGACTTGAAATATAAATTTTGCACCCAAGAACCCCGGATTCCGTTTCTGAAACTTTTGGGTAGTTTCCTCGTAGACTTTGACGATCTGTTTTTCCGTCAGACTCGTTTGATCCAGAGTATATACCTAGATACGGATTTCAAATAACATTAGTGCATTCGTCAGAGTGTTAAATATTATTGAGCGGCGTGCCTTACATTATCTAATGCTCCTCGGATCTCAATGTACATTACATTGTCATCATGAAATGTCTGAAGGATATTCTCATAATTGGCGCGAAACGCTTCCACATACCCAAGTATCCCGCTTGCAGCGGACTTCACATAATTTATCTTTCTCCAAGCCTCCTCCTGTTCCCTGTAATCAACTTCAGAGGAAATCAAGCCTCATCAAGATTAATTGAGAAGATGCATTTATTTGAACTTGGCGCTTACGCTCAGGTGTATCAGTGGCCATGCTCATGGAATGATAGAACAATTTATCCACGTAGCCATTACTTGAGGATTTCCTCCGAAACTCAGAAACTGGGACCCAGTTGGAGCCATCAATGACACATCGGGATGTCGGCGTTGACCCAAAAAACCGAAACTGAATATCATGACTGACCGCAGGGGCATAGCACATGTAAAGATTTGGCCAGTATGCAAGTTTATGGACAATGAATTCCGCAGGGCCGGTCGTAAATTCGAGGACTCGCAGTGCAGCGCCTGGATATTAAAAATAACGATTATGCTTTAATTAGTAATTGACACAATGACCCATTATCTATTACCTTTCGGAAGAAGCCTAATAATACGAAATACGTGTGAATCCTCGATTTGTTCCTTGACGTGGAAATAATTGTTGGACGTTGCACTGAAATGCCGTCCGTTCGTCCCATCCAGTCCCTCGGCGTATTCCCTAACGTGAGTTAAATGAATTTTGAAATGGAATAAAACCAAATGAATGAAATTCATTCACCTCCGTTTGAAATCCATTAAGATGTCGTTGACTAGTTTTTCAGCATTCCTCTCCCACGTCAAATGTCCACCAAACATGTAGTTGGATTCCTCCTAATATATGTACACAAATTTGTACTGACCATCACTTTTTCACATAAACTGCACTGTAAACTAGTAATTTAAAAGGCATCCAAGCCTTACCACTAAAAGGTGATTTCTCCTGGCAAAGTATTGCTCCCTGGTTTCTGAATGAAGTGGGAATACATAGTAAGAATCGGACGTCAGTCATAGCTTTGGTTAATGTAAACTTACCTGTTTGAACATATCTGGCACAAATGCTAAAAAGAACAATTAAAACAACTAATTTTTGGAGCGCTTCCATTCGTACACGTATGGCTGCGGCTGGCATTGTATAAACAAATATAACGCAGATAAAGGAGACTTACTTAATTAAAATATGTGCTGTGCAACGTATAACATAAAATGTGGTTTTGTATTGTACAATAAGGTTGGGTAGGATTTGGATTCGGAATCTAGTCGTGGGATTTAGCAAACCTTTAAATTCAGCGTGCAACAATTCAAAAGTTGAAATTGAATACGAATGCTTCAACCTAGTTGTGAAAACCCTCTTGTCGGTTACGCGATTAGGCATTCATCAAATCCGTGATTGATTGATTGGTCTCTTCAAATTGAAGCTCAATCACCTCGGTTTTCCTCGCCGCCGCGCCGTGCAGCAACGCAAGAATGAATTGTATTTGAGGAGACAATTATTTGTAAATTTGTATGCGACTGCAGAGCGGAGAATCTGGGCCAGAAGGGGCCATGGCAAGCAAAATCGAAGTGCATATCTTAACATTCCGAGAAAATAAATAAATTCAAATTCAACGACAATGAGCACGTCTATCGGGACTTATTCAAGTGGAAATAGATCTCATTCAATCTTTAAAAAACGTGATTGGAAAATTTTTTTGCAGCGGTTTGATATTATCAAGGATTATTGATGCGGCTTTAATGCTAGTTTTCTGTCTGCTATTCACAGAATAGAAATCCGTTAAGGTCGATCAGCACATGTTGAAAAAGTTTAATTTGCGTAGCATGCCCGGAAGAATTACTGGCCGGAAACCATGTGAAAAGCATTGAATGCTCAATTCCCAACACATTTCCTCCTGAGATTAGAGCGTCTCACGGATAGGATCATGCAAGCTTGACCCGAACCCGAAATCAAACGAAATATAAGAAACATTCGAGAGCATGTAACGGGTCAATCCAGGTCAAATAAAAAGTTTGTTTACGTAATCCGTGCATGCGAATCTGCTTGTGAATCGATGCCGTTCAATTTGGAACACTATGCTTCTAAACTAAAATTGACAAAAATCAGGACAAAGACCAATACGGGTGCAATTATTGCATTATATTAATTTTTATTTAACTTTTCTGTAGCAAGTATATTAGTGTATTATAAACTAGCACCGTCGCTCGCTCAGATAAATATTATAATCTTTAATCAAATAGGAAGCCAAACTCCACATTTAAGTCTACTAGAATTTTCTTCGTTCCAAGAAATATTGAACAGGAAACTTCAATAAAAGCAACTGTAAAACGTAAGCAAAATTGCCTCGGAGTTACCATATTTAGGAAATGTGTAAAAAAGCACGGTCTTCAACAGATGAACTATTACTCAAATGATAAGGTAACTGAAACAGAACCAAGCAATCTCACAAAATGGAATATGAAAACTTGCTCAACACAAAAATGTCCAACCAAAGTTCAACCATATCGTGTCCGCACACAACTTGACAACTTACAAATCATCAATCGTAAAGCTGGGAAGATTTTGAAATTCATTGCTCAGTAGGATTCGTTCAAGGCGCAGGAATACCGGGTTGTTATCATAGGACAGGTCCAGCACCGTACACGGAAGATTGCGGACCGAGGGTTGCGGACCGAGCAATTTGCGGACCGGGGATTGCGGACCGAGAGTTGAGGACCATAAAATATTTTTTTTTAATTTTAAATTTGAAAAAATTGACAAAAAAAAATTAAAACATGCCTCAGCATCGGGGATTGAACCTCAATCAATGAACCTGCATAGATTCATATGTCATTATATTCTGAAATCTTAGTTGTCATCCGGTAAAGTTATGTACCTAAAGTGCGGCACCTTGTTAGCGTGTGACCTGTTTCGTTTAATTGTTTAGGTGGTGTGGTTCGGTTTACCTATGCCCGTTTGCACCAACAACATAACAGCGGGGTTTTATAACCGAACAAAAGTTCCTGTTTGAATCTCGAAAACTATAAATCGCAGGGTTACATCATGCGCTGCGTAGCCTGCGTTTGAATGTGCTCTACCGCACGCACGGTAATCCTCGGTTAGCTTTAAGTCCCCGATTTGCAGGGATGGGCAAAATCCTTGAATTTATCCGGATTTAAAATTCTTTTCTGGATTTCAGATTATATCCAAAAAGTAATGCAAGGTTTTGGGGGATTTTGTGGTTATAATCCTAAAAGGATTTTCCTTTTCCAAATCCCTTTTTACAAGTTTCCGTATCATTTTCAATGATTTTAAGCAATAAATGTTTTTTTTCGAAGATATGTCCGGTCTTAGTTCACATATGTTAGGGTGGGGCGGGCTGAATCTCCATAAGGGCAGACACGTATGGATTAAAGGCCGTTATGTTTATTTGGGTTGATACAGTGCCACCGAAACTTTAAAGATTAAAGAGAATTAAAGAGAGGATTTTGGATTTTCAAAAGCCTTTCCGGAGGATTTTGCCCATCCCTGCCGATCGGATTTTCACCATTTAAGTTTAAACCGAGTTTTATGCATTGGGTGTGGGGGTCGCGGTCGGGTCGGGTGTATGGATTTGGGACAAGTTGCATTAAGCATAGAGTATGCGCCACTACTGCTCCGTGTATGAAAAGCGGTGCTAAGTTGAATGAATGGGTTCAAAAAATTCCCCGGACTCCGTGTCTAGTCCACGGAATATAAATTTAAAAAGTTAATCTTACCCCTATTACTTTACATTCGAAATGTATTGTGCTCATTGTGCGAACATTATTTCGCAGCTGGAGTGCTGCAAACTATTGACTGACTTCCTATCTATCCCCAGCAGAGACATTGACCTGGGTCAGCCCAAAGTGACTGTGCTAAATGCTCTAGCACTTGTAGTGGGAATAAGATTGCTAAACATTGACCAAATCATTTTACCCGAGAGCCTCTGCATTTGTGCTTCATGTGAACAGCTGCTGCAGGACCTATTTCTGGCCCATGAGCGTTTTACTAATGAGAATTCATTTATTGTTAAGAAATACGACTGGAATGGATCAGAAAGTGGAAATCGTGTTCCGGTGTACAAGGAAACATCCACTCAAACTGATTTCACAGAAGATGCTCCAATGCATCCAATCAGAATGGCACCATTGTCACCGGGCTTCTGTGAAGACAATAATGACACGAATTATTACGTCGACTTTGTGAAGGACGAACCAGAAGACCCAGAATGCAAAATAAACATTGACACTGACCATGAACAAATTGCCTATCAAAGTCCAGGAGTACAAGAAGCGACCCCTTCATGTTCTTGTGGTATAATTACAATGTGATTAGTTTGTTAAATTATTGCAATGTGATTAGTTTGTTAGATTTAGGTTAAATTTTTTTAATCCGTCTTCAGTATATCTTTACGTTAATTACTCCAGGTGGAAAATTGAAGGAAACTCCAGAATTCACTCGGCGCAACACCTTGCGTAGGCGTACGGTTCCGGATTATTCAAGAAATCACCAGGAAACCGACAAGGTGAATTGCGGCAGTGGCAAACGGAAATCCAAGTCGACAAAGAAGAAAACACCAATGACGAACGCCATCCGATCCAAGTCAGTTAATGCTGCGAATGCGCAGCAATTGGAATGTGTTGGAGTCCCAGCACCGGAGACCTGCGTCCATCGTCGAATTTTGAGAACAAAGATTCAAAAAAATTACAAAGAAGTTGAGCTAGAGTTCAATCACGATGCCACAAATGACAATGCGGATGCAATGATGCAGGATAATGTCGAAGACTGTGATTATCACCCGGAAGGAGGTGCAGAAAAGCACGTTGATAATTCATTTACAATAGGTGAAGGCCAAGGCCAACAGATTACACTCAAAACTAGCGAGTCTACTAGATCTGGGGCAAAGCCCAGGGTAAAAACAGCAAAGACAAAACAATTTCATTGCAAATTTCCCGAATGTGCGAAAAAGAGCTTCACCTCTCGTGGATTAATACGACATGAAATTGAAATCCACGGAAGACCCAAAATGGATCCACAACAGCAAAAAGAGAAGCGCCGAGAAACTGCGCAAAGGAAACCAAAAAATCATCATTGCTCATTTGATGGATGTGGGAAATCCTTCAAGTCGTCGCATCACTTGCAAAGACACGGCGAAACTCATTTGTCAGAGGAAGAAAGAAACCGATTACCTTGGGGAACGGTACTCAAGTGTGAAGCACCCAATTGTGGAAAAACCTTTAGAAAGACTCGGGAGTACCGTTACCACCAAAATGTCCATTTGCCACCTGAGCTCAAACACGTGTTCCCGAAAAGATTGAAGAAATATAAGTGCGATGAGCCTGGCTGCTACTTGGCATTTAGTGTCCCCAGTCAATTAAAGGGTCACAAACTTTCCCATTTGCCCCTACACGACAGGACACGTTCGTACCCTTGTCCAACATGCGGCAAACTTTTCACGACTGCAAATACTAGGAACGCACATAAAGCATTGCATGACGAAGGCAAGAATTGTTTATGCACCGAGTGTGGAAATGCTTTCAAAAATATGAGTAAGTAATTGTATTTGTGTTCTGAGTCTTCGCCTACCTTCAATAGAATGGCAGAGTTTCTTTGACTAAAGAAAATTTCTCTCATTTTGCAGGGCGGCTAAAGGAGCACATGAAGTCCCATTCAAATGAAAGAATGTACAAATGCAAGGAGTGTGGCAAAGGGTTTAATCAGAGTAAAGGTCTAGCTATTCATGTCAAAGCCCACACTGACGAACGCCCAGAAGTTTGTGAGGTTTGTGGGAAAGGATTTAAGAGTCGAGGCAATCTTGCTCATCACATGATTCTGCACAACAATCCAAGGCAACACAAATGTCCAGATCCTTTCTGCACAGGCAACTTTAATCGCAAGCATCATTTGAGAAAGCATTTGGTTGGGAACAAGCACAAGTTGGATCTCAAGATGGTCGATCGATACCTCAAGGAGCCAGGATCTTCTGAGAAGTTATTTAACTGAGTTTTATATGCTGATGAGTGATGCTGGGTTTAGTATTATTTCAAAGCATTCATCAAAGAGATACTGTGCACAAATTTGTATAAACATTTGTATAAAACATATATCCTTACTATTTATTGATATGCTGTTTACTTGAACACGCTGAGTTTGTCCAGCCTCTAATCAACTTTGTATCTTCAACCACGTTAAAATAGAAGCATTCTATTAGGACTTGTATGCCACGATCAAGTCATGTTGACATTTTATTAAAATCTCTTTTTGTATGGATTTGGGACAAGTTGCATTAAGCATAGAGTATGCGCCACTACTGCTCCGTGTATGAAAAGCGGTGCTAAGTTGAATGAATGGGTTCAAAAAATTCCCCGGACTCCGTGTCTAGT
>JAAXYW010002594.1:0-14643 GCA_036851895.1 Orthonychiurus folsomi | reverse complement strand
GTGGAGTCAATCTGCCCCGATTTCTATTTTTCGCATTTTTCGCATTTTTCGCACCTGCGTACATACTTTGTTACGCATTTTACGCGTTTTTTCGCAGGTGCGCTTTACGCATGCGTTGCTTAGGAGGCAAACCATGCTAATATCGCACCAAGGTGATTGCTATAAAAATAAAATAAATTGCATTAAATCAAATAAAAATTGCACTGTTCCAATTATAGTTTTCTATCGTTTTCAATAAGCATACTAAGCAGAAGGAAATGACTAATTCGGTGAACTTTTGTCTGCTGCACTTTGCTATGGTAAAGTTGACCTGACCTTTCACCTAGAAGTTATGCTATGGGTCACGTAAAACAGAAAACTGGCCCGGCATGCATGTTGTATAATCTTCGCACAACAATAAACTACTACATTTAAGTTAGGCCAAAAGGCTGCGGTTATAGCACGTTCATATTTATTTTCATCAAATCGACAACGACTCGGTAGTAAAAATCCGATTTGCGTGGATAAAAATTTCCAAGCCACGACTTCCGCTAGAATTCTCAGATTTTGTCAGAATCACTAATGCCAATTTTCGAGGAAAATTAACATAATAAGTTCAGATATAAAACAGTGCTCAGCTACAATAGTTGTATACAAGTGCTCTGCAGCATAAAATTTTACTGGTCGAGATTTACGTTAATTTATAAAAGGGAAGGTAAGATATTGGCATGTAGTATATATTATTATTATTAAAATGTTGCTGATATGCTATTGTTTTGCACTCCCAGAAACAAAACTGGAAAATGATTATCGCTAAATACATAGCATATCTGCTCGCCTTTCTTGCCATTATTGCTACATGTACATTCCTACATGCAAGCGGGGCTAGAAACAGAAACAGGATCTCCGCTGTCTCCCTCAACTCGGGTTTATATAAAAACACAAGGTGTCCAATTGGGGCATATCTATCCCGTTCCGGTAGATGTGTGAAACGCTATAGATGGTGACTGTCTTTTGACCAGTAAATTTAGCAGTGTTGTTGTAAACAATAACTCTATTTATTGTCACATAATTTATTTATTTATTTAAATTAATTGTATAAATTTGTTGATACTGCGAGTGGAGGTTGAGTCAATTATTACTGGTTTTATTTCCAAAATGTAGACAAATTCCAAAATTTTCTACCGCAGACAAGGAAAACAAAACGCATAGGAACTAAACAACTTCCAGGAAATTAAATTGTAGGAAAATGTGGGATTCAATACTTTCAAAACATAGGGGGTGTGCATATAAAACAGCAATTAGTAATTGAGTACAACTGTTCTGCAGTAAATTGTAATTTAATAAGCTCACTGGTCAAGATTTACATTACTTGAAACAACAAGGTAAGTTTATCGGCAAAATCATCAGTATGTCGTTAATACAACTTTATTTGGAATCATGTGCAGAAACAGATTCGGAAAAATGCTCAGCGTTAAATCTGTAGCAGTTCATCTATTTGTCATTTTGCTCGTCTTCTCGTGTGCCTTCCTCAATGCAAGTGGGAGTGGGAGGTCGAGGTCAGACACCTCCGGAAAAATTGGCACTTGGTTTGACAACTTGGGATATTTTTGGGCCAAACACGGCTGTTATCGGCGTAACACGGCACCTAACACATACGTACCTCAACACGTGTCCCCTGGCCCGACAAAAAGATGTAAAAGCGGCACATTTCTGTCTCACTTGGGCACTTGATTGAGAACCTATGAATGGTGACTTTATTAGTAAATTTTACAAAATGTATGGACTAATAGTTGACACAGGAGTATCCGGACTTTTTAACCAATAAGAAGGAAAATCCAGTTTTTCCATAAAGTACACATTGCAAACCACATCCAGGAAATTAAACTATAGGAAAATGTGGGGCTTTACTTTGAAAACAGTGGAAGTGAAATTTTATATTAGTTCTGCCTACGGCCACGCCAATTTATAAACTACGCTCTAATTATAAACTTAAAAATTGCAAATATTTTAACCAAATACATAATTAGCCTTACCATAAGTTTACCACGTGTAGGTTAGCTTATTTACATTACAAATTCAACACAAAAGATACACTTATAATCTTTCCCTGTATGTAACATCCACCTCCGATGTTACAACTGTTTAAAGTCTGAAAAAGTTGAGGTAAGTTTTAAAATACAAAAAATAATCCGTCGGCTGAGTATAGCAATGCGGAAATATTTTTTATTTATGTACATCATTTCTTGTTTTTCTCAACAGAGCTGTGAAATTGCGGGCCAAAAAATCCCTTACCGTTTGCCTACTTTTTTTTTCTTTTTTATATTTGCTTGCGTAGCCCTGGATTTTCTCAGACCACAGCCTCCTTACATAAAATGGAGTAGAAGTGAAGGCCTACTAAGGCTATGTTCAGAAAATGTCCGGAAAAAACTTTCATGTCCTATTAGGGCAATTGTGTTGGATATTGGATATGGTGACTTCAGCCACTCGAATAATAAATTATCTCTTATTAACTCACATGTTAAATGCATTGGCCAATATTTTTTTGAAAATCTCAGTTGTAAAGTCAACTATTGGTTTGTTTATGCAAATGATTTAATTCGCAAGTAAATTACAAAAGATCATATGGAAAAACAACACCTTAACTAGATGGCGCGCCGGCGCAATTCACCGGCAAGTTATCTAGTACGGAATAAAAACGGTTCAAGATTCAAATCTAACGTCTTAAAAAATACTGAAGAAGTGGAAGTAAATTTCCTGGGTTAAAATATAAGGCACAAGTGCCAATCAAGTCAAATGCCGAAATCACATACATAATGTAAACCACATGAATTAATTCCCATCAAATCTCCCTTAACCATAACCCTAACCTTCCACATCTTCCATACCCTACCATAATAACAGCAGCAGCACATTTTCAGCTGACCAAAAACATGTACAGTCGTACATTGTAATTTGGCAGGCAAAGGTATTGGAATCTCTCAAATTCCCATGCCCTCCGATTAGGAAGCTATACTTACAACAAGACAATGGCAGGGATTAACTTATAACGTACGAATTACCGGGGCGACCTCGACCATATTCCCAGACGCAAACCATTTACAAAGGGAAGTGAAGGTCAAATCCAATAATTGCAATGGGGGTAACCCTCAGCATAACAATTGGGCTAAACACAGTCCTTCCCTTTACCACATTTCATTACACTGCGCACTGCGACTTGCGCACTGCGCACTGCGACTGCGCACTGCGCACTGCGACTGCGCACTGCGCATCTTGCCCACGCCTGCGCCTTCGCACCACCAATTATTGTTCATAATAATAAAAACGGAGACGGACGAAGAAATTTAATAAGATTAAATTAAAAGGTGAAGGTAAAAATCACATCCTTCTTAATAATATTGGATTTTGGGAAATTGATGGATGGGGATTTTGAGGGATTTGAGGTAAAAAACGAAGGGAAAAGGAATTAAATTGGGGTAAACGATTATCGGCACCAGACTGTCGCCGCCGGCGCGGCGGGTCGAGCTTCCAAATCTCCCGCGGTTTTTTCCACTCAAAATCATCATTTAATTTCCCGTACGTCACACACCACAAGAAGATTACAAAATGTGATAATTTGGGTAATGCATTTTCAGACTTTAACATTCGATTCGGTGAAAAGACCGGAAATAAGAAAAATCCCGTCCAAAGGGGGAAATTTTTTAGGGTGTGGGATATGTGAGAAATTTGAATCTCCCACGTACGTGTTTGTATGAAGTTTGAGTGAATTTTGAATACGAATGTACGTGAAATGGAGGTACAATGTACAGTAGCCGAAAAATCCAAGTCACGAATTCAATTCACAGAGTGTTGATGTGTGTTTTGAATAAAAATGGAAGGAAAAGTAAACGTACGTGGAGTTTGCACTGCACTGGATGTGTAAGTTTATTTTGCTATTCACGTATGTAATGTAATGTAACTTTATGGAACTGCGAATGTGAAGGGAAAGAGACCTGCTTTATAATAATGTGCCATTCAAGTGTTTATTTGCATTGGGAGCGATGAAGTGGGTGGAATTTATGCACTCCCGTTTATGCTTGGCTAAACTCCTGAGTGCGCGTAGATTGGTGGCGGTAGGGAATGCAAATTAGGGTATGCAGCCTCCCGGGAATTTTGAAATAAAAAGATGAAACTTTTGTTCCTAGGAATATTCGACCTGGCCTATTTCCGGACCTCAATTCAATTTTATACCTAATGACCCAATTCAAATCCTCTAATATTTAACATGGGGCATAATGAAACATTACACATATTGAAATTCCCGGGAAATTTGAAATCCCCAAGCAAATTTACCATAAAGCGCCAACTTCTAAAAAAAAGTACAAAACTTTTGCATAGGGTAGTTAAAAGATTACAATGATTATAATTATTGTATTTGTCAAAACCCTTATATATCACATTCCTTAAAAATTGCAGTGATATTCTTGTGTGGGCTGGGTAAGCCAATTCGGTTACCCAAAATCCTAGCCTGGCCTGGCGCCTGCGCATTAATCCTTTGTCTATCTCACCCGACAAGCTCCTACTTAAATACCCCGGTATCCCAAAGTGCCAAAAATCCACGGAAGCAATTTACTTTGACTTTCGTGTGAAATCCCTCTTTGAAATGGAGAGGCTTCCGCGCCAAGTGTCAGTCAGTCGTGTTCAAGGGCTGGAAATAATTTCCAAGTCTTAAAAAATGATCCCACCGTCGTCGGATTTGTACTTCGTAATGCCACACAAGGGGATATTTTACGTGCTTCAAAATCCTCACCTTAAAAAACGACGTGGCACTTACTCGTATACGTACAAGTAAAAAAAAACGATTTTTACACGTACAGTACATGCAGTATTTACACGAAGGGTGCTCTGCTCATGGCCTGCCATGCACACAATTAACAGCGCAGCAGTGCGCAGGCGCGGTCGCACGAAGGAAAAAAATTATCTCACATTGCCACCCCGCATAGTCCAGGTAAAAAAAACCGAGTTTTTAACAATAGTGAAGAAAAGGGTTTTGGATGGATTACTGTACAACGTATGAGGGATGAAAAATATAAAAAAAACGACGACGGCGCAGACGCAGGCGCATACGCGGAGGGGACTGTCGTTGATTAATTGTAGTTTAGAGGTAGGAGATTAAGTTCCTTTTTGTTGCTTTGATTATCCCATAATTGCTTGGAAATACGAAAGGATGAGGATTGTTTAAATGGTAATTCGTTCCCGTTTTTGTGTACAAGAAATACCCCATCGGATTTTGTCACGATTTTGAATTCAAAATTTTCGCGCCGACGCCGTGCGCGTCCCACCATTCCATTGTGCAGTGCGTGCCCTTAGGCTGGCCTACGTTACAACTGCGACATGTTATTTTGTGTCTGTCAAAATAAGGCTGAAAAATTAAACCTTGACAATCTGACTGGGGGTAAAATGGTATTGCTGTATGACATGGCGGTAGATTTGAAATTTGAAATTCTTATAAAATATGAGGCATTCAGGACCTCCTAAAGGGGTGCGAACTCAAGTTACGGAAAACTAATCCATTTGATTTGATGTACTTTTACAGCCCCTGATGACTTTAGATTAGTTTGAGTTAGTGGAACCGGTAATTATCTGAAGCAGTGGCTGGATTTCAGGTCGTAAATACCTTTGCTTTACTTGATCTGGTACCGCACCAGTACAACCCATGCTGGGGTAGGAAAAATCCAACCCTTCTCTGACGGGACGGACGGTTTCTTTGATTCTCATTTCATTTTCAAGTCGTAAGTCGTCATTCCGTTCCTCTTTGAATTTGAGTTGAAGAAAAATGAAATAGAAAAGCAACCCAGTAATTATAGTGGGTGAGTCAGTCGTACTCGCCCTGCTACTGATTAATACGAGCCCTTTGCGCATGCGCAATACCCCAAAGAAGGTTTCCGTATTTGTGTATAATCCATTGCATTGTATTGTATTTTACCCTACTAGACTTGTACTGTGAGAAAATACTTTCCAAAGGGCCGTTCATAAATCACATCTGTAATTTTACACATGAGTTCTTCCTCAGGAATTGAAGAGAGAAAGTCATGGGCCCACTTTGATTCGAACCTAGGACATTGTTTTCGGCTGTTTTGTCACATTTTATCAAAAATGACGTAGTAATGCATTCCATTTTACATGAGCGGCCCCATATTGGATTTTAACACGTTTACAGAAAACCCTGAGAAAAATCCAACCCAACCCTTAATGCACGCACGAAGGTACTACGCCGACGCGCCGCGGCTTGAAAAGCTCATCTTCCGCATGAAATATTGACTCTCCCGCCCCATTTCTTGCTCGGTAATAATGTTCTTAAACGCCCATTTTAAACCTATGGTCAGATACCGCCTTCAACATTGTGTATGTATTGTACATACGCTTTGGCACTGTGGCATTACCATGCAGTGAACTGATGTGTCTGGTTGGGATAATCGAATGGATTTTGGAAGTAAAACTGTGTGCATATCATGTCTGCGCTTGGTTGTCCAGTTTCACACCTTTTAGCCACGATTTTGGATGTATTAACATTGTGCGTCTGCGTAGTTCGTAGTATGAAGACAGATTGCTGGCGCTTGCGCTGTGCTGATGCTTTTTGTGATCTAGTGCTTGTTTCAATATTGTGATAAAGAAATGCGCTTTTATATGCCATTTTTATATATAATATGTATATGCATTAAGGTCAATGACCTTTGTTAAACCTAATTTTCTCAAATATCATTGCAAAAACTGATATTTATGGCACTAGTGAGCGTAAAACGTGTCTAATAATACAACAATTGAAAAGCTCTTAAATTGAGTTGTCGAAAGGCCAAGGTCAATGACCTTGCTTGATATATATAACATACATAATTTGCGCAAGGTACAATATTTTAGAAGCAGGATTTTGTCCATAAACACCACAATAGTGAGAATTATTATATTCCGAGCCACATTACAGTGCACGTCCGCACGGTATTTTTGTAAATTCCATCTAAAAGGCCCTTATCCTTTATATGATAAGGCCCCCCTGCTCCCAACAGGTATAATTTCCCGTCCCGTGATGCAGTGGAATTATAAATTCCTCGTCAAAGAGACGTCAGTCATTAAGAAGTTTGTATATCACCCGTCCCAGGATTCATAAAAAGCTCAGCAGCATCATTCGTTATTCTTATTCCTTACAAAAAACCCTTACATTATATACATCACACACCACACACACATGATTCATCGTATAGTACAGTACAGTATGTAATGTAAGTAGCCTTTATGATCTTAAGAATGTGGCGAACGAAAGGGGGGAACGGGTGACTTTTATTCCAGCCCCGTCATTTTTTCCTTGGGACAATCCAAGATGAAGAAAAGGAGCGGCAGGAGCGGCTGTCACCTTTTTAACTAGTCGTAAAATCCGACGACTGTCACTCAGGGCGGGCGGACCATACGAGGCGTCGCTTATCTCTTTTGTATCTCCCGCTCGTCAAATGTCATCTGATTCCGCTCCGCGCCGCGGCAGGTGAGGTGAGAGTGACGATGATTTCCCACCGCAGGGCATAGCCCTTTTTTAAATGCAGGATTTAAAAATTATGCAATGCAATGCTATGGAAATGGAACGGGGCAACCCATTCAAAATGCGAAGATGTCGTTTTTGTCTTCTGCCAATTATAATTTTTGTCAAAATTGTCATTGTCATATGATGTGGGTTTTGTTCCCACTTCGCAGCAATTAGTCCCGTGTTGAATGGAATTGTAATGTTTGTGACTCGGATATGATATCAGGTTTTTAGACTAGGTTTATATGCAAATTTTGGTATAAAAATTTGCATGCGGGAATGAATGTGGGTTAAAAAGGCTGCCAACAGAGAATTATGTGTTATATTGCCCGCATCACTAGAAATCCAAGAATTTTGAATAATTCCGAGGGAAAATTACCGTATTTTGCATGTAACACGTTGATAATTAGAAAAAGGTTGTAAAATCTGCCTTAGTGCAAATAAAAATACATATAATTTGGCAAGTTTTCAAAATCAAATTTTGAAGAAAATTCTCCGTATTACTAAATCTTTCCAAGTGACGGGAATGTGAATCCCATCCCCAGCATGGAGGATGCGCACTCGGCATGACGCATGTGTACAGCAATTTTTTAAAGTTCTCACTTCTCAGAAACCTTAAAAATCTGAAATTGAATATGTCGTTTCTCATTTGACATCCGTGGCAAAGAATTTGCCCACACTGCGGTTTTCCTCAATTTTGAAAACGAACACGAACAAGAGTGAAAATGAGTGACTTTATGAGCATGCGCAATGCAATGGATTTCCTTGTTATTGTGCGCCTCGCTGTGCGGTGCGGCGCGGTGCGCTGCTTTTCTCGTCCGTCCCATCTTCCATGCCGTGCGAAGATCCTATCTGTACTACCAACACACAAATTGCAATTGGGATCTGTATTGTTGCAAAAAAAAACCTCTCGTCGCCATTGTCCGCCCGTCTGTATCTGTCCAAAGTGACAATGAGTTATGGCGAAAACCTGTTGGAGATTTGTCTTTGAGGGAAGACGTCGCGCATTTTTTTGGGGGCCAGGAGCAAAAAAAACCTTGTGGCGAAGTCCAGCTAAATAATAATGTTATGTTTTGCAAATGTACTTACACGTATGTAAGGGCCGGGATTTCGCCCTGCATACCTGGGGAGTTAATGGCGAAAAAAAATCCATACGTCGGTCGTTAAATGTGACCGGTTGATCCTGCGGGCGGCGCGCCTGCTCATCTTTTTCTCAGCACGACGCGACGGCACAATGCAAAATCCAATGTTAAGAACCCAATTATATTGGATTTTAACAATTGTGTGTTATGCCTTGCCATTGACTGTAGTTGGGTTCAATTCCTCTCCCATGCAAAACACTTAAGCTGGTTGTTATGCGCATGCGCATGGCAAAGCATGGGGTTTTACGGTTTTAGCATTGCATGGGATGTCTGGGTTAATTTTGTCAGGAAAATGCGTTAGATGTGCATAAAATATTCCATTTTCCTTATTACAATAGAAAGTACATATTATAAAATCAGAATTGAATTGTTGAGAGTCTGAGCAGGTACAGACACCAAGTGCCAAGTGCAGTTAACGAGGAATTGAATTGGGAGTGTTTTCTTCCAAACATTCCCATGCAATGCAATGCATGGATTTCCTCAACCCTCCGCATGTCAATGGAACAATGGATGTCTTCCGAAACATGTGTTTTGTCTTCTCAAGCAATAGTTCACTTCACAGTCCCTGTCCGTGGATCCGGCTGTCAAACATTTTAAAAAGAGTTTTTCATAATCACAATGCAAATGCTGTGCCATGGCTGGGCAGGGCATAATGTATTCCCGCATTTGCGTCTTGGAGGAAGTCAGTCTCTTCTTTTTTTTATTTTAATGAAGAATCCTCACCCGATTTACCCCTTCAAAACCCAATGTAATGCAAATGCACCACATTCTCCACCCTTTGAAAAAGATGAATAAAAAGGAAAACGAATGCCAATTATTAGCACCGTTTTCAACACCACGACGTACTGGCTCGCGTGATTATAATTAATTAAGATTTGGATGATTGTGTCGTGAGCTGCGCTGCGTTGCGTTGCGCATGTGTGGCCAGATTCCGAGCTTCTCGGTTCCTCCAAGGAATTTGGAGGAGTCGAAAGCAGAGCAGTGCATGCGCATGCGCAATGCTCCGGAATGCACTTTATGGATAAAAAAAGCGGAATGCGGAATGTATGGTAACCGTAAGACATGGCAAGGAATGGCGGATAATTTCAAATTTCTCCAATGCTTACTATGCCTGAATTCCCGGGAAAGCAATTATTAACATAAACGGAACGGTAATACATTTTTTGACAAGTGTAATTAAACTTGCGGGATTTAAATCCTGAACAATCGTGGTATTCAAATTTTGAAAAACTAAAACTGGAGCACGGAACTGTTACATTTTCAGTAAAAAAAATATACATGTAAATAAAATAAACAATTAGCCAACAGGGTATTGCGCCACTCTTGGTTCGTGGTTTTTGCACGCACAAGCAACTTTAAACAAAACAGGCTATTGTGAGAGGTTTGACCTACGTCACCAGCTGCCACTTTCCCTCCACCGATTACAGCACCCCTGTTACGACATCGGCCTGACGACAAGGCCGAAAGGAGATGACCTCCCTCTCACTTTTACCCATCAGCCCATCAACTGACCTCAGTCATCCAATTCACGGACCTCAACCCCAGTATAAAAGCGTAGACGAGATCGACAGTCGGAGAGTAGTCACGAACACAGGAAGGACCGGCACCCGTCATCTCGCCGCCGTCTGCTCCATTTACCACCAGTCCTTACCTTCTATCCCAGTCTTGTATTCTCATAGACCAATAAAAGACCTTTAGATAGATTCAGTCTAGTCCTCGCTTTTCTCTCACTGACAGCTATGATCAACTACCAAGTAAATACAGTACTGTCAACAGGTTATTTGCAAAATAAGAAACACTACATCTCAGTCCCATAATAACAACTCACAGAAAGTGTAAAGCTCACAATTTAAACCAATTGTTTGCATTGATAGTTTTAGCTGTAGTATAGGCTAATGTCTACAATGCTTTCCCTACTAAATTTGCCTGTAAACCCTTTAGGGAAAACCGTCTTGATGTGTACTTTCTTACCCAGAATTCCTTGAGGGTAAATAGTAACCTACGAACAGTGGCATGATATGGTATCGTGCGGTGTACCAAGGTTGAGAACAATAGCAAATACTCTAATAAATAAATGCACAATTTTTCCTTTCCAATGCCAAACTCTGCTAGCAAATACCTAATTCCCAAGATGATTGTTAACATGCAATAAAGTTGCTAAAAGCTATTGGTTTCTCAAAATATTACCTCCAGTGTCCATTGGTGTCCTCGGATAAATGAGGTGACGTTGTAATCCGCGGATTGCTAAGCATCAGTTAAGGATATTTTTTTTTTAAAGCCCAAAAAATAAAAGATGAAATCTTAAAATGAAGGCCAGCATCGTAAGTATTTGTTTGTTATTGTTAATTCCATGGCAAATTAGTGCCGCTGATATCGACCTGAACACATTCTTAACACAATTTCAAAACTGTAAGATCCTGGTTTACACATTTGGAGTGGAACTCACGGACAATGCTGTTTTATCATCTCTGGTATCCTTGCAGTCACCTTACAATATTGTAAGGTATGATAAATACATGACAAGTTCTGACTGGGGGTCTATCCGGGACACTTGTCGGGTTTACATATTCAACTTTAATGATCAATTCCCAAGCCACCTGATGGAGTACAGCAAATCATCAATCGCATCAAGGAACGGTCTTAAAGGGGAGGACGAGACGGACGTTAACTTGATCATGCTTCCCGGCCCAAAAAAAGCCTCAAGTATTCACCAGCAGTATGCATTCATTCTTGACTACCTGCTCTGGAATTGGAATGTGCTTGGGATTTCATTGGACGTTAAAAGCCCCGACCGCTCAAACGTTAGAGAAATTACGTATTTGCGGTGGGATTGCTGGCACTATATGTGCTGGGAAGATGTTAAATATGATACGAGCCTATCCAGCATTATGCAAATCAACAAATTAATGCTGAAACGCAGGAAGGATATGAATGGATTTGAGATTTCTGTTCATTATCCAGGGTTCCTCGAATCCGGCGTCACTGTTTCCGAACTCAGCTCATTAAATCTTCGCGAGCTGTTGATGAGAGCCCGGACGGCCCCCGAAATTATAATCCCGAAGTTTACACTCGAACTTGCCGCCTATCTTAATTTCACGGCAAGGTTTGAGTCAGTGGGTGCAGTGGGTTCAGCAATATGGCCGGGTCAGGGTTTTTCGGTGTCTCTTTTGAATACAGATTTTTTCATCAGAATCATACCAACAGATATGGCACTTCTCTATTTACTGTACTGTAAAAATGCAACCGCTTTCAAATATGAAAACGGATTCCTCGCATGGACGAAACCATTGGACGCCATCTGTTGGACGTTGTTACTCTCAACAATTGGGTTATTTACTATTATATGTAGTGCTAGTGCACAACACTTAATCTCAATCAAGCAGTGGACACTGAAAAATTCAAAGAGCCTGATTCAGGTGGGTTGTCGTACTTGCTTAAATTTGATTGGTTGTATCATTGGCCAGGGCGGAAATTTTAAAAAGTGTAAAGGGCTTCTTCTTCTGTGGGTTGCCTTTTCTTTGCTGATTAGCATTAATTACGGAGCATTTTACAAAAGTAATTTTATAGTGGGAGAAGAGATAGGCAAAATAGACACCTATCGTGATCTTGCAAAGAAAGGTTACACTGCAGTTTTTCAATCTACAGGCAATTTTTATTTGGGTTATCAGCCTTTACAAATATACAACAAAACTATTGTACGGAATTCCAAATCCAAATTGGATTACGAATTTTATGAAGAAAAAATGGATTACTTATTCCTTGATTACGTGTTCAGAGCTAGCACGAATAAATATATTATTTCTTTTAAATTGCAAATTGAATCTATTGCAAACGCTTGGGTCAAAGCACACGAGAATATTGTGGCTGGAAGATATTTGCCGATGTCGCTGTGTCACATTGGAAAGCAAGACCTGTTTTTCGGAATGGAAGGGTGGCGATTCCGTCGACCAAACTCGGCTGTGCCTTGCCAGGGCTTTTTCGGAGATGGTGATGTTTGGATTTCAGAAATTGCAGAGTAGCTTTTCAGATCAATTGTGGAAAGAGCAGGATGTACTAGAATATAAGATCTTGGCCAAAACTCTCTCCAAGTATGAATCCGAAAATGAAAATCCTAGTTCCAATCCATCCGAGTCATTTTGGCGGTTGCTGCTCTACGGACTAGGAATTAGTACAGTTCTGTTTCTAATGGAAATGCTTGTCGGTTTCATTGTGCCGAAATTGCTGGCGGTGGCATGGAGGTTGCCGAAAATAAAACTGCAATGCACTGTGAATTGTGAATGCTAGAATTGTGGTTGATGGTTGGTCGAGGTGCTATAACATTTTGTAACAAGTTGTTTGGCTTCTGTGTAGTGCAATTAAATTTAAGATGCTGCAATGTAAAATAGGATACAATTTATATTATGCTACTTTGTAATGCACTTTACATGTACGACACAGCAAGCAAATTTCAGTCAAATTTATCTATTCGGATTTTAGTTGGCTTCTCAAAATTGCAAGTGTTGTGGATTGTTTAAACTGTACATTAAAAATCATGAATTTGTCGTTTGGTCACTTAAATTTGGTTTTTGAATTTTTGGCGGGTTTTGAAACTTCGCCTGTTTTGTTGTGTGGTCACAAATTTGGCATAATACTTCAAACAAAAATGAAGAGAATCGTCCAAACATTTTCAAAATCAGCTTAAAAATTACATTCATTCTTGGCAAATTTTTAAATACTACAAAATAGCGTACAAAACTTTCTCTTAACTGAAATTCAAGTTGCGTATTGAGATGAGACCCTTTATGAGATCAAACAAGCTTAGGCTTTGCTCTTGCATTAGTTTAATCCCTTTTCATTCGCACAAAAGCACAAAGTGTGCCCTTGGGATCCTGATCCTTCGTCACATTGTGATTCCCCTTTCGCAGGTAGGTAGGTATTCAATACAATCCAAATCCTTTTCACTTGTAGCCCAGTAACAGGTGGATTTCACATTAGTCCTTGCACATGCGCAGACGTAGATGAGGATCAATTAATCAAAGCCGAAGCCGGGGAATTTATTTCTGAGGAAGGGACGGATTTGTAAAGGGGTCCCTGGACCCTTTGGCCCTTCATCTATTGGATGTACCTTGTCCAAGTCAGGATCCCGGCGAGATGTATTGAACTACAGTTCAATTAATTGGGAAGCAAATCCCCCACCGATTCCCGCGTTCATCTTCAAATTTATTATCCCATGCCGGGCCATGCAGTGGCGTGGTGACCTTGAAATCCCTGCCTGCCTGCCTGCGATGCCATTCGAAATCCGCGGGAGATTTTAATAATTAATTTTGACAACTGGTGGCTGGGATCGTGGGAATTTGAAATCGGGCCATCCCGTATGTACCTTAAGATTGGCTTCAGGGATGAAGATTAATGATGGATTGTATCAGGGAGAGGGACTCCAGTGTCGAGGCCCTACACCTCCAGGGCGTCAATCCCAATTGTGTCCAACTCCAAGGGTGTCCCGTTTTGTTCGACTTGCTGTGCTGTGCTGTGATCAAGGGCTCCAATTCTTCAAGAAAGGGAGTACCTGCCAGGTAAGAGATTTTATTCAACTTGAAATAAGATGGACTTTGATATTTGGCGGGAAATATTAAATATCCCACGAAAAATTCAAATATTGATAATTTTGGAAGCATTAGATGCCGCCTTTTGAAGAAAACAAATACAAAATAACAAAATTTGGCAATTACAAGGCGCATGCGCAATCATAAAATTTTCTTAACTTCATATTCGGTTTAGTTCAGCTGTCGTAAATTCCTGAAGAAATTGATGATTGAAAAATATAAAACGATTTTTTCAAAAAAGACGCATTTTAAAATTTCATTTTCAAATATTTCCCGCCAAATTTGAAATTGTTGGAAATGAATTCCTCGCCTCGTCGTAATGTCGTACGTAATCTGACACCAAAATCATTAATTTCCCCTAATTCAATGCCATAACAATGCGGGCCGTGCG
>JAAXYW010002593.1:0-14657 GCA_036851895.1 Orthonychiurus folsomi | reverse complement strand
ATACTAATGTGATCACATTATGTAGGAAGCAGGTATATATTGTTGACTTTACATACTAATGTGACCACATTTAGTAGGAAGCAGGGACATATTGTTGAATTTATATCATTTTTGCTTCATGTTCACATTACTTCAATGTTATTGTGCTCGGTGCTTTAGTCTTTTAAGACTTTATTTAAGAATGCAATACTTCGAACTTCACTCGCACGCCGTCAGGACTTCAATTTAATAAACTTTTGATACGAGTTGGGCGCAGTTGCAGTTCTCGAATGCTCGCGCTGCAGATTCGCAGTAAAAATTTGTTGGTTCACTGTTTATGGATAAGCAAAGATCAAGGTCTTGAGTTAACAAGAAATGGGTCATTGCCATGTGTAAATGTTTTGATTCAACCTAAGTCGATCTGCGTATGTATGCTAGTTAGCTGTCCGTTTTGTACTGCTGGTTATGTTTTATTTAATTCTGGAAAGAAAATCAATTAAAACATGTGTTGCACACTCACGAAAACACCCAGTCACTACTTTACGACGTTATTGTTGTGCTGTGCCGTAATCCAACCTGTATTCGCTTCACATCATGAAGACAATGATCTCCAAAATGCGATTCTTCACCCAGAGAGAATTCCATTTGAAAGGATGGATGCAATGACCAAAAGGATCGTTGGATTAGAGCAACGCGTTGCAAGTTTGGAACAAAATGGTACACACAACTCCTTGTGGTTTAATTTTTTCTAACTTTGACTACTTTAAGTATGGAATGTTTCTCCGGACAATCTGCGATGGAGAGAATGCATGAAAGGACCGTGCCAATGCTCCCCACCGACTTTGGCAGTAAATTGCTGGAATTTGTCATTTTTTCAAATTCCAGAGAATCAAACCATCCCATCAAATACTAGAATACTGTACGATTAAATATCATTAAACGCTTTTAGTATCAATCCTTTTAAACTGATCAGTTATATAGTGTTAACATTCTTTGCAGAGACGTGGGGAGGAACGGCTTAGCAGCACTTCACAAAAATACATTCAAAGGGCTGAACGATCTAGTTCAATTGTGAGTGTATCAAACTTAACTTGAACTCATTTCAAAAATAAAATTGTGATTCTATTTGAAGAGATTTGTCAAATAATCGTCTGGATTACTTGCCGGTTACAATTTTCCCAAGTTTGGGTCAATTAAAATATCTGTAAGCAGATGAGTATTTCAAGTCTAATTCTGAATGAAAGCTTTAATATTAACATATTCCGCTTTATAGGCTTCTTCACAGAAATATTTTATCATCGCTTACTCCCAAGATATTTGATGATCTCCAATCCCTAGAAGCATTGTATGTGTAGTGTGCTTAGTTTCTCCATTGGATTATAATGTATGCACGTATTGCTTACTTAATGCAATTGATATCTGTCACTCTGTCAGGGACTTGTCAGAAAATTTGATCCACGGATTTGAGCCCCGGGCATGGGACAGACTTCGCTCACTCAAAACCCTTCAGCTTTCAATTAACAAGTTAAAGGCATTTGAAAACTTTGAGAATCTAATACAGCTCGAAGATTTGGATTTAACCGGAAATTCAATCCAGTATTTAAAATCATTCAAATCCCTAAAAAACTTACAACACTTAAAACTTGGGCAGAACAAATTGGGAAGGATTTTGGCTGGGACATTCGACAAGCTCTATGCATTGGAGGATCTGAACCTGCAAAAAAATCGCATTGAGGAATTGGCGCCCAACTGTTTTAAGGACTTGCGGAAACTCATTTCGCTGGATTTGTCGTACAATGGGATTTCTGAGGTAGGTAACTATATATAACTTCAATGGCAATGAAAACCGCTTTTTATACTTTCCAGATCTCTCAAGAAAGTTTTCTTGGATTAACTTCGTTGAAAAATATTAATTTAGCACGAAATAACATACTATCGTTACGCTCAAGTACGTTTGCGAAAACCACGGCCCTAGAAAGTCTATCCCTTGAAGGAAACATCATTGAAGAGATTGGATACCCGCTTGGCAAACTCCAAAACTTAACTGTTTTGAATTTGCGAAACAACATGATTACAAAAATTAAAAACGGGTTCTTTGAGGACATGAAAAATTTGACAACTGTGTGAGTTCAACCACCATCTTTCCAAATCAAAGCCCAAATGCGTACGTTCTAAACAAACTCTTTTTATTCAGATATTTGGGAAACAATGAAATTGGCTTAATTGAAGAAGAAAGTTTTGAGGTCTTGATGAATTTGAAAGTTCTGACTCTGAAGAACAACAGATTTAACTGCTCCTGCAATATTATGTATTTGGCTAAGTAAGTAAAATCTTACACCTATACTGACACTGTATTCTATAATACATGTTGCTTTCCAATTTGTCAGTTGGGTCAAGGACCATTCAACAATATTGGACGGCTCACCAATCTGCTTCGAGCCATCTGAACTGAATGAAATTTCTCTTGATTCCTTAACATACACGCAAATATGCTCAGATTCTTAAAATTGTAAGCACAAGGACTAGATTTGCAAACAGTCTGCTTATGCAACTGGCTTTGTAAAAATTGTAGTCCCCTTCCCTTCGCCACAAGTTTAAATTTTGCAAAAGCTAGATACTAGCCAGCCAGTTAGATACAGACAAGCAGTTGAATTGTGCAATTATGTAGGAATATTTAAAATCTCAATTGAGTTATCGCACTTGAACCCTAGACATCTACTCACTTCAAATTCAGTTAAATTATTTGCACATCATACAAATCATTTGTTATCTGCACATTAAATGCATTTCCCCTGTTTCGTTGAATGGTGAAGAGTTGTGATTCATTGCTGCGTACAATGTTCCACAACCCATTTTGTAAGTGATATTTAATTTATAACGACAATTCATAATTCTAGGCTTATGTATGTACAAACATTTAATAGAGAATTAGCATATATCATAGAAGGGTGTGGTAATTTGGACTTGTTTAAATGAATCTACAAATTGAACTTGTACCGGAAGGAGGAACGTTTTTTTTAATCACGACATGCGTACTTCAGAGTTGAACGACTTATGCCTTTATCGTGGCATACAACTTGATACATAGATTAAATCGCACCAAAAGTGACATGTAAATTAACTGATACGGATATAGCTTCAAACAACTGCCGACCTGTAAATTTTCAGCTCCTATGTAAATTGGTTGCTTGCTTGCCATATAAATGCGTCAGGTTTTCCGCAATATAAAACAACTGACCAAAATTGTCCGCAAACCATTACTTCACAATAAGTGGTGTAGAGCTGCAAATAATTCATACACGAGATGGAAGCCCTTATTCCAGCTATCAACAAAATCCAGGATATCTTCCATGCAGTCGGGGCAGAAGATTCCGTGGAGCTGCCACAAATTATTGTGGTGGGGGAACAGGTGTGTTACTCAATTTGGATGTACTATTACTGCACATAGATCTATATTTGTTTCGAACAATTTTGTATTGGTTTTGTCTAATTAATTCAGAGCTCTGGGAAAAGTTCAATGCTAGAGAGTCTTGTGGGGAAATCATTCCTTCCAAGAGGACCAGACATTGTTACAAGGTGCCCAACTGTTCTGCAATTAAATCATGTGTCAAAAAGGGAAGCCAAGGAAAAAGGACGGAATGGTGAAGAATAACATTTTTTAAAACAATTTACAGGATTTTTTAAACGTGTTCGCATTTTTCAGAATGGGTTGAGTTTCTCCATATCCCGGATAGGATATTTACCGATTTTGATGAAGTTCGCGATGAAATTGAAAAGGAAACAGTCCGCAAGGCCGGACGCCATAAGGCGATTGTGAGTGACGCAATTCATTTGAGTGTCTATTCCACTCAAGTTGTTAGTTTGACAGTTGTGGATTTGCCTGGGATCGTAAAGGTAACATTATAATAAAAAAGAGCACTTATAAAAACTCGAACACAACAATGCATTGAACCCCTGCAATTCAGGTGGCAGCGCCTGGCCAAGATGATAATATCGAAGTGCAAATCAAAAAATTAATTTCGGATTACATCAAAAATCCAAATTCCATCATCCTCGCAGTTAGTCCGGCATCCACACACATTCAAAATTCGGAAGGATTGAAAGCCGCCAAGGAAGTTGACCCAAATGGGGATCGAACACTTGTGGTGATCACCAAAATGGATTTGATGACTGAGGATATCCAAGAAGTCCTTTGGGGTAGAATTGTTCCCGTCAAATTAGGGATCATCGGTGTTGTTTGCCGATCACAGGCGGATATAAATAGTGGGAAAACACTGCGTGAGGTCTTAGTTGATGAATCAAACTGCATTCGTGAAAAACTTCCGACGGCACTCGCAAATCGGAATGGGATTCCGTACTTGTCAAAAGTTTTAAATTCGTTACTAATGCGTCACATTCAGGCGTGCTTGCCAAAACTCGAGGTAACAACTTTACTCTTAATCCATTCTATTAATTCCCAACTAAATCCAAATTAAATACACATTTAGGCGCGAATCAACGGATTAATTTTGAGCACGAAAAGAGAGCTTGCTCTTTTTGGGAATGAGGTGGAGAACAAGTCCGAGGTTTTGGTTGAAGGGATTACGAAATTTAGCAGGGCGTACTCCGCGGCTATTGTGGGCCGCAGTCGACACATTGATAGTAGTACATTGTGCGGGGGTGCGAGGATTTCATATTTATTCATGCAAACGCTTGATAATGATTTAGCCAAAATTGATCCCTTAAATGGGATGACAAATTCTGAGATTCTTACAGCCATCCGGAATTCGAAAGGAATTGAAAGCAGATACTTCGTCCCTGAGGTGTGAAATATAACAAAATATGTATGTGAGCTATTTAAAAGGTTTAAACTTTACATATTTATTTTTTCTAGGAAGCTTTCCAAAATTTAGTAAAATTACAAATCCTTCGCCTGGAAGAACCCATCCTGCGTTGTGCACAGCTCACTCATCAGGAAATGCTGTCCATTTCCGAAAACTGTGTGCGAGAATTGGGAGCTGTACTAAGTCGGTTCCCACGACTGACGACGAATATCATTCGAGTAGTGACGGACATACTAAAGGAAAGACAGGCAGAAACTGAAAGAATGCTCAGAAGCTACGTGGCCGTCCAATCCTCATTCGTGTACACAAACAACCGTGGGTTTTTGAATGAGATGGATAAGTTACTGAAAGGATTAGTCCTTCAACCCAGAGTACTGCAGAAAGATGTGCAAAACATTGGCGAACCTGCTGCAGGGGCGACGGAAAATAAGCCCGAAATGAATCCATTTCTTGAACCTGAAATACCAGCAAAACTTGTAAAATAAAAACATTTGACGTAAGTTAGAGATAACATAGTAAAATTTTTTTAATTAATTGTGCAGCAGCAGAATGGTGAACAGTCTGGCGGTCGTGATGATGCTAACAGTGATAGCGAAGATGACACCAAATCTATGTCCTCCGCAAAACAAAATAGACGAGGCAAAGTGTTCCCTGGAGTTATTCAAGATTTTGAGCTTTACGATCCAGTGCGATGGAATATGAAGGAATGCGCGGTTATCAAACAATTGTGTACAAGTTATTTTGAACTTGTCAAAACCGATGTGAAGGATTATGTACCGAAGGCTATAGTGCAAGCAATGATTTATTACATGGAAGATAATTTACTGGATAAATTGGTAATTCTGCTACTGATAAGGAGCTGGAGCTTACAGTACAGAATAAAAGCACATAATATTTTACAGATTACAACTTTGCACACGGAGGAAAAGATCCAGGTCTTAACTGAGATATCTGAGAGTGCAGCCAAAAGCAGAGACAAAACTGCAGACACTTTAAACGTAATGTTTAAAAAAATATTAATTAGGTTCAAGGAAATTAATGTTAATTTTTAAATATTTGTATTCAGGCACTTGAAAAGGCAGCCGGTGCAATAGCCGAGGTGCGGGATGCAGCGGCAGACTAACAATTAAATTCATAAAGCCGTATTTAATTATGGCAATCAATTTATTTTTGAGCTGCTAATCCATTCAATGTTAAGTTCTTAGTTCACGATCACGACCTCAAGTCGATCAATTTTGCAATCAATCACAATTTTGTCTTTCCTTCTTGAATTTGTTTTTATGCCTAATTGCATTAAAACATACGTGTTTTTGGAACATTTGGTTGTTATTTTTATTATCTCCTAATCTCCTTTCCCTCATCTCTTTCATCTCATGCCTCCTAATAGTCATAAAATGAGTAATCGGATGTTGGACAGACCATTGTTTATTCAGTCACGGTATTCTGCTTTGTTTGCATCGTGATGGTTCATTCTAAACTACCATTAGCGCAAATTAATATTTTCCTTCCTCAAGGACAAATAGCATTTGCTTAATGAGAACACCAGAGTTTTTCAACCAGTAGCAAAATTATACAAGAACTTATGGAAGAGACAGTACACATGGTTTAAGTAATTTAATTCACGAAAGAATTCTACAGCGAATTAAGACGACTATTGAGTAGTGTGGTATTTATTGATGTGACTCGCTGCTCATTCAACCCATATACAGAGAGAACATCTCAACCAATAATTAAAACGAATATTGAATACTATACAAGTGACAATGGTAGTAGTATTATGTAGGATTTTTGTTTCAAGCAAAAATAAGTGATTTGTGCAAACTAGTGAGAATGCTGCATTCAAAGTTCCTCCAATTCACTTTGTTTCTGGCTTTAATTTCCACACCTACATATTCAGAAGCTGAACTTCCGGAAGAAGCACATCAGTTAGTGGAATGGATCTTAAGTGGTGGAGGTTATAACAGCCGTTTAATGCCGAAACGGTCAACTGGAGAACCTATCACAGTCACAGTTAGCCTTTTGATCCGGTCCTTAGACAATATCGATGATGCACTAATGAGTTTTAAGATTAGCACCACCATTTTGCAGGAATGGACGGATGAACAGCTGACATTTAATCACACTGAAGCCGTCACTCTTCCTGGCAATAATAACCGTCTTTGGACTCCGGATTTATACTTTCCAGACGAAAAATCATCTTATTTTCCACAACAGTTAAAACCAAATACGTTTCTCAGGATTTATCCAAACGGAACGGTTTTGTACAGCACACGGCTCTCAATCACTCTCGGCTGCTCAATGGATCTCAGCTATTTCCCACTGGACAAACAAGTATGTTTCGTTCGGCTCTCCAGCTATTCCTTTACACAAGACAAACTGAAATTCCAATGGCGTCAACCGAATTCTGTCCAATTATTGGCTGGTGGAATTCACCAAACAGCAAAATTTAGGCTGACCAGCCATTCCGCTGGAGAATGTTCAGGCACGGATGCTAGCGAAACTTTTTCCGGAACATACAGTTGCCTGACAATCAAGTTAAATTTTCAAAGACGACCTACTCATTACTTGACCCATTATTACTCTCCTCCGGGAATGTACGTCGTGATAGCCTGGTTGTCATTTTGGCTTGGGAGTGCTCTGGAAGCAAGGCTAGCACTCGGAGTTACAACAATGCTCACATTATCCTCTCTAGTAAGTAGCAATAATCAAAACCTGCCAGCTAATACCCACATGGCCCTTGACTTCTGGACTGGAATGTGTATGAACTTTGTGCTCAGTCCTATGTTCATTGCTGCATACCTCATGTATTACAAGCAAAAGAGGATTCATAGGGATGATTCGGTGGCGAAGAATCTGCAGACCACAATAGTGCCAGTAGTGCTAAATAACTCTGATCTGAAAGGATCGGGTGACAATCATTTGATCAGAGTCGATTATTATTCTCGCATAATATATCCGATCCTGTTCCTTGTTTTTAATTTAGTGTATTGGCCAGTTCTATTGAGTGAATGGTATACATAATCAAAATGCCTGTTTTTGTATTCAGTAATAAGCAATTGTATTTTAATCAAAGTGTCTTGAATAAACAATGCTAAATGTACTGACTATTTGTGGCTAGCGTTGGCGGGGCTTATTCCACTGAATTAAAGGCCACAAAATATGGACATTGCCGTATTTGGAACTGGAACAATACGATCTTGTAATGCCTTGTAATGCTTTTGTAATCCGGAGTGAGAGGGACGTCCTTGACCTGTGATGGGTGTTGGTGGCAGTGGTGGACGGGAGTGCTCGACTTAGGTCGAGGGCTCGATCGGAGGGCACAGGATGAGAGGGCCCTCTCAGTCCGTTCCGGTTCGCCGGGTGTCCTCCGTGGGCGTGGAAATAGGTCTCCCGGGGACCCTCCACACCGTTCGAAAGAGTAACGCGCCATAAGCAGTAGCCCTTGGGTTAATTACCCTTGGCTGGTGTGGAAATCTGCTCCCTTCGACTCACCTATTCAGCATCCAAAAGAAATGAGGCATGAGGTATATTTATTTGCATTCGAATATCCGAAAGACGGGAATAAAAAGCGCCGGTCATTGCCTAGTTTGAATACACCCATAACAAATTAGGACGGATACACGCATTATTTTTTGGCCGCTGCTGACATTCATCTTTGACGCTAGCTCCTGATTGTATTGTAAGCGCATATGCTATTATTCCAGAGTGTGTCTTAATTTTGCGGATTTTTGAGAATCAGTAGCTTTAGGAAAGAGACGTATTAGAATTTTTTTGGTACAATCTATAAATGCAGGGGATAAAATACGAATTTTAGAGAAAGACAGCCATTATTAATTTGCAGACAAGGATCGATCCGATCCGCCTCCAGCCGACCTCTTTCTCTGGTCATCAGAAATTTGTCACTGCATTTACCTCCTACGCGTGCTCTTTTGTTTTATTAATTCACAATTCTTCAAAGCGGAAAGTAAAGAAACGTTGTAGTGTGCGAAACAAATACGTCGCACTCACTCGTCCTCGCAAAACAGTTTATTCATTTATATTACTGAATATGTAAGCTTTCTTTTCCCTTTCGCATTAAACGAGGCAAAACAAATAAATTATACTCTTCGTGTTCTTTGATGTTGAATGATTGCGACTTCATTCAAAACAAATGCGGATACAACAACTCTATAGACTTTAGGAATTGTAAATTCCCTGATACGGCATATGCGATGCGAAGCTTTATCTGATCTGGACGGCAAAGTGTGCAAAGTTAAAATAATTAGAAATTTTTTGGAAGTGAGAAGGAGGATCCAGCTGAAATAATTAATTTGGTTAACTAAGAATTCCACGAAATAAAGATACGAAACAACTCCACCCACGATCCCATTTAGTCAACCACAACATTACACAATCGGCGGTCCAAACTAATTGATTGATGTATATACTCCGTTAACCTGCTTAAGTTGCAAATACATGTTTTTAAGCTAAACACTAGTCAACTTAAAAGTTGTGTTACCGTATACTGCCACTGGGTCGAGTTTGGCAACTACTGTAATGGTGTAGCAATTTGATTTTCTCTGTATGTAAATAAAGTACAATTCCCACGGGTGGGTAGCACGACGGCTATAATGTTCTCCGAGTTCGTTATTTTATTTGTGATTTTGCTTGCCATAAAACCATCTTCAGAATCTCAGATCACGGCGGAAGCGGACCAGTTGGTGGAAGGAATTTTACAAGGTGGAGGGTACGACAGTCGTTTAATGCCAAACCGATCAACTGATAAACCAATGCTCGTCACAATCAATATTCTGATTCGGTCAATAGACAACATTGATGACGGACAAATGGATTTCACGATTCAAACGACAATTTGGCAGGAATGGGTTGATGATCGTTTGGCGTTTAATCACACGGATCCCGTCACTCTGTCCAACACTAATACTCGTCTTTGGACTCCGGATTTATTTTTCCCAAACGAAAAATCATCTTATTTTCCAGAGCATTTGAAACCAAACACGTTTCTCCGAATTTATCCAAACGGAACGGTTTTGTACAGCACGCGGCTCTCAATCACTCTTGGCTGCTCAATGGATCTTCATGATTTCCCACTGGACAAACAAGAATGTTTCATCCAGCTCTCCAGCTATTCATTTACACAGGACAAATTGAAATTCCAATGGCGAAAGATGAATCCCGTTCGGTTCATTGCTGAAGAAATGTACCAAACCTCAAAATTCACGCTGGCCAATCATTCCACTGGCAAATGTTCCGACATGGCTAGCAGCACTTTTTCAGGAACATACACATGCCTGAGTATCAAATTAAATTTCCAAAGGTACTACATGTACTATTTGGGCCAGTACTTCGCTCCGACCGCTTTGTACGTTGTAATTGCTTGGTTGTCATTTTGGCTTGGAAATGCCCTGGAGGCGAGACTTGCCCTCGGAATAACCACACTACTCACGTTGGTAACTCAAATATCCAGCATTAATCTCAACGTTCCAGCCGTTTCCTACAAGGCCCTCGACATGTGGACTGGAACGTGCATGAACTTCGTCATATGCCCTATTTTCATTGTTGCTCGCCATATGTACTACCAACAAAAAATGGTTTATCGAGATGTTCAGAAGGTGCCAAGGCAGAAAGCAAACTTGTTTCCAGTGGCAGACAAAGGAATGGACGATGCTCATTTGAGAAAAATTGACTACTATTGCCGCATAATATTTCCTATCTTATTCGCTGTTTTTAATTGTGTGTATTGGCCATTACTATTGAGTGAACGGTTTTAGCAAAAGCGAAGAACAAGAGAAGTTATGCATTGAGAAAACAAATTAAATTTAGAGAACAGTACAAAATTTTACTTGATTTAAAATGTGCATTAACTTTTATTCAATTTGAATCACTGATTTTTAAGCTATCAGTAATGTAAAATATTAGAACTTGATCAGATCTTAGGAATGTTTAGCAATGATGGCCAGCACATCTTTGACATCTTCAGAAGAGCCTAAAAAGATTGGGCTCCGCTCGTGAATCGATTTTGGAACAATGTCCAGAATTGGAATAGTCCCATTAGAAGCAATCCCGCCAGCTTGTTCGATAATGTAACTCATCGGATTGCACTCGTAGAGAAGACGGAGCTGGAGTTGCGGAATAAAATTTATAAAAATTAAAGCTGAGAGAAAAGTTAGCACAACTGAATTTACCTTCCCCTTTGGTGCATCCTTTGTTGCTGGGTACATAAATATTCCGCCATATTTAAGTGTTCGGTGGACGTCTGCAACCATTGATCCTATGTACCGAGCACCGTAAGGCTTTCCATTCTAAATTAAAATGTATTGTCAAACTCAAACATCTAAATATTTCTCAAAATAGTTTGATTACCTCGGGTTTTTTCTTTGACTCCACATATTCAACTATAGCTGGATCCCAAGTTGCAGCATAACCTTCGTTAATGCTGTAAATTTTGCCTCTGGGCGGAACTTTCATGTCTGGATCAGTCAAAATGAATTCTCCAATGGCCTGCATTAATTAAATTGCATTCAGAATGCTTTATCATTGAAATTGAAACTCTTAAAGTTGAAACCAGCCATACAGGGTCCAACATGAAACCATGAACACCACATCCAGTAGATAAAACTAATGCAGTTGCAGAACCATATAACGCGTATCCGCCTGCAATTAGTTTACGTCCTGGCTGCAAGGCATCCTGAACATTTGGAGCATCTGGCGATTCCTTCCTGTGAAAATAAATTTTTCAATGATTAGCCAACGTATTTAAGGCAGTTCCATATAAAAAAACAACTTGTCGATTCCCAGACTTCTTCCTTGTAAGCATAACAAAAATGTTTCCATCAAACTTGGACACGCAAAAACTGTCCGAGATCCCGCTCAATAATTAATTTAGTCAGAAACATCCAAAGCTTTCCATACTTTTTGACATGCACGTTTTAGAGTTTAATTTCACGTAGATTTAAGTCTTACTTATAAATTGCGAAGATTGAGCCGATTGAAACAAGACAGTCAATGTTAGAGGATCCATCTAAAGGATCGAAGCAAACGATGTACTTTCCGCGTTTTTCTAGCTCGACCTAAAACAAATTCAGTGGCTCCGTTAAGAATCATATCGAATCGAATGAATATTATAATTGGCAACCAATCTTAGTCTTAGCCTTACCTCAATTGCGTTTTCGTTCTCCTCCGAAACAAGAAGACATGTTGTGAATGATGATCGCATCAAATTTATGAATAGGTCATTGGACAAAACATCCAACTTCTTTACTTCTTCCCCTTGAACATTTACTTCACCCGCAATTCCGAATCTGCAAAATAAGAATAGCTTAGAAACCACAAATAAGACGTTCAAGACCTCATCGTTCTAGTATTAACACAATCAATCCAATTGCCACACCAAATTAATTAGAATGCTTTAGCTACAAGGTTAGATTCAATTCAGAGTAAGGTCATTTGTAAAACAATAGGTGACCAACAAATTAATTGACTTCGACTGGAAATAAAATGTATGAATACACTTGATTAAAATCCCTCTGTATTCTGTATCTCAGATTCTGTAATCTGTCTGATTCTGTAATCTGTCTGTATAATTGGAATCAATTCCATTAATAGTTTTGTTATAATGTTTAGATTTATATTGCAACCGGTACTTACAGCTTGGCCAATCCAGCTTTCCTGACAGCCGAAGAGATTGCTTTAACAGCGGATTGAATAGTTGACAAGAGTAGGGTCAGGTCACCCGTGGCATCTGGGGCTCGATGCCTCTGCTCCGCAAGCACATAACGCGTCAGCGTCATGCAATTCGTGTCAATTGTGCCGGCCGATGACATTTTCGCTCACCGTTTACTCTAGAAATCCAAGACAATAACTATTTTCACAAATTATAGAAGGGCGGATCCTCAACAGTTACTACTAGATTAATCTGGTGGTCTTGTGCGTGAAAAACTTTCCAAACTCAAAGTCCAAAACGCAACGGAATCAAAAAGTCAGCCGGGCTCTCGAGTGAAGGGCAAGAAAGACGGAAATTTACGTATACTATAGTTGGCTTGTACCGTTGTACCTTATCTAATATATGGTGCGATCTCCTCCACATCTAAAATTATCTCTGTACATGGCATCGGCATACGTATAATTACGTATATAGCGGTATACGCAATATCAATGTGTAAATTGAATGTAGTTAGGGGAAATTAACTACGAACGGTAGCATTTCAGTTGTATGAAGTCTGCCCAGTTAGAAGGTGGGGATGTGTTAATGTTCCATCCTATTGGTACATGACAGCAAAATAAAATGTAAGACCTGCGATAAATCCCAAATGAAAATGCGCGTATCCGTGTGTACAATGTCACTAGAATGTCAAAGACAAAAGTTTTATTATTAAGACGCAACTCAGTCTACTTCCTGCATAATTATGGCTTGAATGTCATTCCTATTTACGATTTGATATCAAGGAACAGGGTTTGTGGAGCAAACAACTTTTCATTTCACAATGATTAACTCCAAGTATTGTCTTCGTTCTTCTTCAACAAGTTCGCGAAACCCGGAATTACAGACCTTATTGAGAAGTATGGATATTCAACTAAACTTTACATAAGTTGCAAAATAAAACGAATCGGAATATAAATTCTAAATGGAATGTAAATGTTATTAATGTTAAAAGCTCCTCCACTTCCAACTAATGCATAATGAGGGACTTACGGCAATGTTTCTGAAATTAAAGGCAAATGCATCAAAACGCTTTGAACATTGAAACATTTCTTCCCGTCATAAATCAGGATGTGCTTATTGAAAGTGTTTGATATATTCATTTAAAAAATTCCATTCAGATAATAATGGTCAATTGGAAGGTTGTCACAAGTTCTTGTTTGAGTCAGGCACGCAGAATTATTTCAGCTACAGCAAAAACGCAATGAATCATTTCTGTTTTTGAAGTGTAGGGTGTTGAAAGAAAGCCAGGACCGGAGAGCTCGGGGAATATTAATGGTCAGAGAAGCAGGTATATTGTCGCAAATACTGCGATCCCGGGAGCCGGGGACCAATATTTGAATGTATGGTCCGGATCACCCGTATAACTCGGTACCTATACTAGATGTTAAATTCCATAAGAGTTAGTAATACCACCGGACCCAATGACATATATACGCGAGCATTTTCCGTCATAGTAATAAAAGTGAACTCGCAGTTCAGTTATTGTCAATCGGCCAATACTTGCGGTTATTGTGCAACATTCTCCTGAGTCAGGAGAGAAAGTGACTTGAAACAAGAAACAAAAACTTTGCAATGGAAACACATCGAATGACATACTACCAAAGGCGAGCTATGGAAACACTTGCTAAAGAGGAAGAGCTGGAGGCCATAGCCAAGGGCAAAGAAATTGTTGAAAATCATCAACGAGAAAACGAAAAAATGGAAATGCTTCGAAAAAAGGTTATCATGGAAATCGAGCGGGCGAGACTCCAAAATCTTCAAGAAATGGAGAAAGAATTTGATGAAAAGGCAAAATCCTTTCGCCTCATGATTGGCTCAATCAGGTAAGTTAATTCTGTTTTATTCCGGGTTCAAAATTCATGATAATTTAAGTCATACTGGTTAGTGTCTACCAGCCTAGCCAAATCGACAAAAGTTGGCATTGCATTTGAACTATATAGCAAGGTATTTTTTGTATTTGGCATTTAGGTCTTCCGTAGTTAAGGATATCATCCGTAGACCATCTTCTCTTCAGGATAAGGTGAATTGCTTGGAGGTAAGCACGGCTTCTTGGAACAATATTTGTTCACACACAAATTTTCTCAACGCAACTAAACAGGCATCACTAAAATAGCTAAAGGTCCAACAAGTCATGCTCCAGCGACGAGACCTCA
>JAAXYW010002592.1:0-14658 GCA_036851895.1 Orthonychiurus folsomi | reverse complement strand
GCATGGGTTTGAATTTTCAGATGTGCTCAACGTCTCGGCTACCAAATGTCAAATGCACTTGCGCAGGCATCTTGTTTAGTAATTGAAATGACGCATGCGGCTTGACCAAAAATTCTGAGTGGATTGATCACCTGTCGATTTGCTCAACTAATTGTTTAGACAATTTCCGAGAATTTTTATTTAATCATTTTTCATGGAATAGACTGCACGATGCAGACGAACTACCCGATTTTATCAAACATAGTGCGCAATTCCGAACTACTTGCTACCCGAAATTATCTTTTGTAGAACCGGTATTTGGAAATATAAATGTCCCGAAATTTAGTGGATAAGACCTGATTCGTGACCTCTTGCTTAGAAATGATTTGCAAGTTCCTTACGACCTGATCCCGTTATGATTTACAAGACTGGACAGTCATCCAAGGATCTTCGCACTGTTGCATTGACGGTTGACTTGTGCATTAACTAGGTTCCGGTTTTGTGTACTGCCTAATGTATGGTGTTGAAGGGATTTCTGAACTTGAGAATCATATAAACCAGACATGAAGAGAGGCGTGATTTTATCATATGTCAGTCGTAAATTGCAGTCCAATGCGAAAAGCACATTAGATTAAAGGCGTGAGTTCTCTCAAGAGTCAAATGGTACAGTGCATTTTGGCAACAGCAGCTAACCTCTCAGACCTTGGGTTACTAACTCATCTCAGTTTAAATAGTTAAATATTGTCACGGCTTTTAGGTTTGTTTTATTCCGATTTTCTATTTTTTTCTACTTTCAATTACCAAACTTTCTCAGAAAATTTGAAACTTTGTTTAAAAAGTTTAACCCAGAATGGGTCCGTTCGTTGACAGCAGTTTTGTAACTGATGAATTTGACCTAATAAAAAATTTATCTATCTATCCATCTATCTATCTATCTATCTTGATAATTTTATTATTTAAACACCCTCTTTGTGAGAGTGCTGAACAATCTGTTGTTCTCTAACAATCAGTCTAAAATGTTGCAAAAGTAGCAAAGTTGCTAGCTGTCAATTATGCCAAATTTGATGCATTTGATGTTAATGAAAGTGCCACAGAAATATGAGAGCCGACATCCCTTATGTTAAATATTGTCACGGCTTTTAGGTTTGTTTTATTCCGATTTTCTATTTTTTTCTACTTTCAATTACCAAACTTTCTCAGAAAATTTGAAAATTTGTTTAAAAAGTTTAACCCAAAAATGTTGCAAAAGTAGCAAAGTTGCTAGCTGTCAATTATGCCAAATTTGATGCATTTGATGTTAATGAAAGTGCCACAGAAATATGAAGAGCCGGCATCCCTTAAAAGAAATTAAGGAAAACCGCTCTAATTAATTACCTCTACATGGCGGAAATCATTTGTATTATTTGATTCCTTAATTGTGTGAATGACATGACAGTTGGCTTTTGACAATCCATCAAAAGTAAAAGCCAGCGGAGTAAAATGTTAACCTTAGGCTACAAAACTAATTATTCACGACTGACACTATACGCGGATGTATCCAAGGATTTATTATTTGCTCTTAATCGATCCAGTAATTTGTAACTTTATTGTTACGCACCAAATAAGTGATATTATGTATATGTACCTAGAAATTTAATTTATGCTGGTTAAAATGTTAGAAATCGGGACTGGATTTTGTTTATTTTGTCCACTTTTCAAATTTGCAATGCATTCCTTTGTGGAAATAAAGAATAACATTTGCAAACGCCAGCTTACGAAGCAAAAGTATAGGCTGGAGGCGAAGACCAGTTAATCTTGTAGAAACATATAATTTTTGTGTAACTTTGCAGCTAAATAGCGTAAATCAGGAGCATGTGTGGCTGTGGCTTTTTCAACGATACCAAAAATGGTGTGAGGGGGCTTATGTACATGTTGAAGGACAAGTTTTGCATGCATCATTCATCCATGTCTTGCGGAATGTCAGTCGGCAAGTGAAAACAGAGCAGATTTTGGCAAACGGACTGTTAATGTAAACTGTGTGATAGGGATAAATATTTACATAAGATTCACTCGTGTGGGTAATCTTTCGCTCGTGCCGCGTCGTCCGTCGCCGTCGTGGAGCGGAAGGACTGATGTGCAGGAATCTGCAACCATTTTAATCTTTCTAAAGTCAACATCCACATACATTTATCAGAGAAATTCAGTTGCAGTCCGCTCAGCGGCATCATCTGAGCAAATCTTCTACAGGATGCATGAATTTAGCACGGATTTCTTTTAAAATTTAAACAAATTCTTATTTTGCATGTTTTCCTTTTTTTTCGTTTCACTTTGTTGCAACTAACACTATATTTTCGCTTAAAACTTAAAATCATAACGACATTTAAACCCAGGAGTAATAGAAAAAGTGAAAAAGCTCGAATGATAAAAATTACAAACCAGTTAAGAAAAAAATTGAAACCTCCCTTGGAGCTTATAGCTTTTGGATATGTAACTAACTGTGCTATGCTAGTAGAACACATACATCAGCCTTGTATTGCATTGAATAGGGTTATATTTGCTAATGCAATTACGCAGCGTTAACTTAAGTATGTCAATAAAAACAGGAGACAAGATGTCACTGGTCTTGACAATGCAGGCAGGGAAATATACGACGGAGGTTGGATGGGCGGAATATTTGTTATGCAGGTAGGCAAACAGGAATACGAATGACAAGTACGCAAATGCTGTGCAGTCGCAGTCACAGTGCAAGGGTGAAAGATTATGACTTTTACGAGTTTGAGTACGACTATCCCTCCGCATAACGGTACTAAATCAGCTCCAAGGGTTTAGCCTTTTGGCTATTTGCAAAGTGAAATTTGGGTTTTTCTTGACATGGGGGACAACCAAAGGAAAAAGGAATTAACAACCCCACTTCAGTCCGGAAATACGAAGTTGTGTGAAGATGATAACAACCCTCTTTGCTTTACGACTATCTCGTGGGAAATGACAAAACTGAGATAATTTTTATCATATTTTTGTTTGTGGAAAATCAGAAAACGCATCCAGCTAAGAAAGTACATCTTCACTCAAAATGAAGAACTCAAAATTTTGGCGTATTAGCGTTTCTATTGATACAAATTTTCCACTAGTACGGTAACGGTTTATCACAGTAGACCAATGATTGTCAATCTTCTCAAAATTATAATTAAAAAGTTTCTACTTCCGTCCATGCGATGCCGTAGTTGGCTTATTAGCGTTTCTATTGATACAAATTTTCCACTAGTACGGTAACGGTTTATCACAGTAGACCAATGATTGTCAATCTTCTCAAAATTATAATTAAAAAGTTTCTACTTCCGTCCATGCAATGCCGTAGTTGGCTGCTTCCGGTTTAGTAGTGGTGATCCATTCATCTTGGGAAAATCTTGCGGAAAAGCTAACTTCAACATTCAGCAAATGTGTGGTTGGGTTCATGACCCACAATTTTTTCTCACAAAACCGCAGCACACAGAATTTTGTGACCTTAATGAGAAAACCCAGTCAGTTGAAGATGTGAAAACAATAGTACATAGAACTAATACGAATCTCATCAGTCAATCGCTACCGTACGTTACGACAAATCCCATGTTGCATGCACTGCAGGGAACATTTTTATTTATTTTCCTTTCCAAGTGAAGCATTTCTTTTTCCATTTGACACGAACGACTGCACTGGATTTCTGTCAACCTCTGGCCCCTTGCCTTAAATTAGTCAAATGACCTTTCCTGGCATTGAATAAATTGATATAATGGATTCCACGCCCCTTTCGCATCGTGACATGACCTCAATATACGCTGCGCACACCGCGACCGCACCGACGACGCCCTCCTTGCATTCTCATTTCACCTAGTAATTTCCTTGTCACAAAGAAAAGGATTCATAATTCGCAAAATACATATAGAAACTTATATTGAAGAAAAGATTGAGTTGAAACATTCATTGCCTTGGTTACTTTAAATCTTAAGTGCTAGTTAAGTGAGCCAGTCATTTTTCTCTTCAGACCATAGTATGGCATGGCATACGCACATTGTTGTTGGGAATACAAGTTGGGTTTGAGCGAATGCGGATGGTCTGTCTGTCAAATCCCTTCTTTCCTTGTTCTTGTCATGGCCGGGGATGAGGGATGAGGAAGGGCAATAATCTCCCGTTTTCCAATGCCAATTAGACAGGCTCAAGACTCCGTCATTATTAATCCGCAGTCTAATCAAAATATTGTACATACTTAATCGCATTGTGAAGTTGAAACTAAACAGTCGTACTGTGGCTGAAGGCATCAAAAGCTGGATTAGCGGGTTTTCATATGCTTTACTGTGTAGAATGTAAACTTCCTTTCCATTTTCTGCATATGTGCACGTGCACAAAAGCTAGGTTTCTATGTGGTGAGTAGATTTGACTTGCTTCTTTTTAGAAGCTGAATCGAGCTGGCAACTAGTGTCGGAATGATTGAAAACGTGAAGTTTACTAGTAAATAAAATATGAATAAGCAATTGCACTTTTTTTTGAATAAAACACAGTTGAAAAGTAAATTGATCCTTGGCCATAAGTACTGACTGCTAAGATAGACACTATTCATGAAAAGATATGGCATTCAACAGAGTCTACGGACGAGCCGTAACTCTCAAAACACTTGTTTTCTGCAGGGAACTTAAAGTGTTTTTATAAAGTGACTTGAAATTAATTATTTTCACTTGAAGCATTCGAGTATTTGGAATTGCGCAAAAAAGCAGCAATAATAATTATTGTCGATGTAAAATTTTGTAAATAGTTTATGAAAGAACTGCATGAAGATTACACTACACCCGTTCGATGTTAAGCATGTTAGCAAACAAATTAGAGTAAAACTGTAAAGTAAAGTTTGCCTGAAAAAAAGGTAAACCATTAATCCACAACCAAATTACACAACTTGCTGACTAGTTGGAAGCTGTAGTTATTATCACTGAAGGACATACCTGATACTGTCGCGTCAGACAACCTGCAAACTAGGAAATTTTACCAAATAGGATTTTATAATTCTAAAATTCAGAATATGGATTTGTTAAATTAGCAGCAGGACCTGAAAACAAGATTGTCAAAAACTTGCTCAAGTAATCCTCGAATCGACAACTATGTAGAACCGTTTCCCAAAAAAAAGTTAGCGAACATGAGGTAAATATGAGATATAAACCTGACATTTGAATGAAACGGATGATTATTTGTCTCGACAGCAGCGGCGGCAAGTTGGCCCTTCAGATAAATGAATCCTGAATTGACGTTACATGACAGTAAGGCAGGAGATAAGATGAAGAGGATAGGGCCGTGGCACTGAATGACAAAAAATCGGCTAGGAAAATATAATAGGATGCGGCGGCGATCACCCGCCGGTCAATCACCCACGGCTTGCATGCGGTAAAACAGCCCAGTTATAAATAGAATGGACCTCAACCTGAAAATTTACATCCTGGCTACATCACCCGGCTTTTAAAATCCGGAGGGAGCATATACATGCTGCACATTCGATGATTAATCATGGCAAGGCATACATAAAAACTGAACTGAAACACTTCCTTTCATTGACCGGCAATCCATTTCATTCACGGATTATTAATTGGCTATTATTATTCAGGTGTCTATTAAGAAATTTAGGTCAAGTATAGAAATTCATACCTTCGAGCTGCAAGTTGAAGGCGCAGCTTTACTATAGTTTTTGACAGCGACGCATTTCTTACACAATTGACAACAATAGGTTCGCCCCAGCTGGACACGCTCTAATTTTGAAAACGGTTTGCTCCTTTGTGCAACTAAAAATTAAAATCACGAGGTGCAAAATTACTCGCTTTAACAAAATCCGAGTCTATGCTTTATTTTGAAGTCATCGCGTCGCGTCGCAGCGTCGTGTTGTTCGACAATGCAACTACACATTTCCCATTTGTGTAAAAATCCACGGCTTGTTAAGTTCTTATATTCATTCAAATTGGAAAATAAATAGGTAGAGCTAATGGGAGAAACACTTTAGAAGGGGATTTGTCCTGTTCTATTTCAAATTGAAAATTTTATACAAAAGTGTGCGGCGACTGCACGAAACTGCACAATAGGAATTCTACAGTGCAGAATGTGAGGTTAAATTCGGTTGAATAATGAAATACTAGACTGACGTAAGTTCATGTCATGTCCAGTTCAACGATTGTAAACGTACATTTGACAATGAATGAAAATAGAACAGTCATTGTTGTCCATTGTATGTAACCCGTTTTGCCATTGCCGTGTTCAATTCTTAGTCAGAGGAACACGTGCGTAGACACAAATCTTACAATTCAAATCCAACATATTTTGCATTGTGACATTTTTTAATAGTGGAGAACAATAGGAGCGCGCTGCAAATACAGATTTATCATACCGTGTTATAATCCATGTCAAGTCTACCAATAATGCTAGGATTACAACAATAATGTCATTTTAATGTAATTAATCGTCTTTTTTTTTTCTGTTTTAATTTTTTCAGATGAGCTGGAGATCTTGGGGCGATTCGATGGTCACCCGGAAGACCATGTGTCCATTGTACAATGGAGCGGGGCAAATATTTTTGTAGGTGCAAGGGATGCACTTTTTAACCTCAGTTCAAATGATCTCTCCAAAAACTCGGTAAAATATTCCGTTTTTTAGACAGGCGTGTTTAAGTATACTTTTTTATTTTTAAAATGATAACATACAAAAAAGGCGCACAGGTTCCAACGCCAGGCAATTTTTTAAATATATTGCAAAGTATGTGAATACTTATTGAGTCAGTTGTGTTCTTTTGTTGGTGGGTTTCTCATGTTTTTTCGGTTCATTGTTTGAACAGGTCCTAAGCTGGACGACATCACCCAATCACAAAGATATGTGCCAAATCAAGGGCCAAGCTGAATCAAAGTGTCACAATTTTCCACGAATCTTCCAAGGACCCCTCCTGCATAGGAATCATCATAAAAACCCCACAGATCAAAATACTACGACGGAGTATTACATGATCTGCGGTTCATAATGCGTATCATCCCGTTTGCCGATATTATAATTCGGATCTGACCAACTACACGGAAGAGTTCTCGGGGATTGGTTACACTCCCTTTGACCCCAGTCACAAATCGACCTCTGTTCTACACCATGGATCCGTATTTGCTGGAACGGTTGCGGATTTCGGGGGAGTAGATGCCCTCATTTACAAGGCACCTTTACGTACAGAGCAATATGATTCGAAACATCTATAACGGTAAGTTTATTCATGAAACTAATAATTCTAATGACATCTAATGAAAATTTGGTATCTATCATTTATCATTATCATCAATCACACATCATTTAAATTTCAGATCCGGCATTCGTGTCTTCCATGAGTTATGGGGATTTGGCACTCTTTTTCTTCAAGGAATTTGCCGTAGAGCACAGCAATTGTGGAAAGGCTGTTTTTAGTCGGATTGGTCGGATTTGCCGCCACGATTCAGGCAGTCGGAAACACAAGGACCGGTTTACAACATTTTTGAAAGCCAGACTCAACTGTTCTATTCCAGGGGAATTCCCGTTCTACTTTGATCATATTCGTAAGTTCTTCACAAAAAAGTCCCAGAAAACTTTCAAATTCAAAGTCATTTAACCTGTTCACAGAATCAACAACGGATATCTTCAACAATTCTGGCCAAGAAATGATGTATGCTGTATTCACTACCCCTGAGAATAGCATCGGGGCCTCTGCCGTGTGTGCCTTTACAATGGATGACCTCCTTAAGGTGTTCCGGGGACCGTTCAAAGGTCAAGCTACTTTTGAATCCAATTGGCTACCAGTCGCGGAAGAAGATGTACCTTCACCACGGCCGGGAGCCTGTTCTGATGACCCAAGTTATTCGCCCAATTCAAATGCCGTCGTCTTTCACAAATCCCATCCCCTCATGGACGAAGCCGTCCCAGGAACAGTAGTTTTGACCTACACGTCTAATAAATCAAAGTTTACTGCGATTGCCGTCGACATTTCTGAGAAAATCAAGCCTTACCACATTATATACATCGGGACAGGTAATTCAAACTCAAAGGAAACAATATTTGTAATTGCAGTGCGTGTTTTAACATTAATTTTATAAAATACTTTAGAAACTGGTGAAGTTCTCAAGGCGATTACACCTTCGTTTAAAGGAAATTCAAAGCCCTTGGAAACCCTTAATCAAAGTTATATTTCCCAATCCTGGTCAGTATTCGAAGGGAATGAACCCATCAAAGCCCTTCGACTTGTTTCCCCGAAGAGACTACTCGTGAGCACCGAAAAGAGGATGGTCATTATCAGAGTCGACAACTGTGGAAGTTTTGACAGGTGTCGAGAGTGCCTTGAAATTCGTGATCCTCACTGTGTCTGGAATGAAGGCAGTCATTTATGTGTGACCAAAGACTCAAGGATCCTAAATGAGGACCTGGATTACAAAATAATCCAAGATGTGTCATCTGGTGACACGAATATCTGCCCTCCAGGTAAATGCTACCTTATGTTTAGCGGAATTCTTGTTTGTTGAATTGTTTAGTTGTTGATTTGCGTTGAATCCTTAATGGATTGTGTGTATGTATGTGTATTCAGATGATAGAGTCAATGAAATTTTAATTGAGCCGCCGAATTTCCTCAAAAGTATTGAAGTTGAAGTTGTAGAAGAATGTTGTTCATGTGCAACAACAACGCCCAATTATAATGACTTGGAAACTTTCATCAATCCTGAAGATCAAATAATTATTTCTGCTGAAAATACAATCAAGAGTAGCCAGGTCGATCAAAACTCCAATAATTCCCGACAAGGTAAGCCCAGTCTGACACGAAGAACAATAAACCATTCTTAATGGATTTTTCCCCCGTGTTTGAGTTGTGTTTATTTAATATTTTAGCTCAACTTTTTTGAGCATTTCAATAACTAACATAAAAATTGAACATTTCAATTGCTAACATAAAATTTCTCTCACAACTCTACATTTGTTTAACTTCTAGTTCCTTTGATTTCATATAACAAACCTATGACTGGGCTTATCTTTTCTTGTAGTCTAAGAATACTTTACTTATGTACACTTTCATGGACAGCAGATCGGCATATACATATGTGTAATAATTCGGCTGCATTAATAGCTTGTTTAGAAATGTGATTTACGATCTTGTTATCAGTTCTCAAGGTTTGAAAATCCGAAATTCTAAATCAGATAGAGAATGAAGCAAATGCGTTTCTCTTAAACATTGCAAGCTATAACTATAAGGCAAAACGGACAGTAATTTTCATTATTCAAATTTCTCAACAGATTTTGAATCCTTATTCGTCAAATCCGAGGCTGGAACAATGAGCAGTTCGTCGATTGTCATTGCGACGCTTTCTTCAGCCCTACTCTCCCTCTTAATCGGATTCTCGATTGGATTCATTGCCTCCAAATGGCTTGCAACCAGGAGATCCCGTACTTCACCTCAACCCTCCACAAATCCCCTGACCTCCCTGTCAGAGTCCCAAAGACTGACGAAATCCATAGACTTTGTGGTGAACGTGCCTTCCATGATTAAAAACTCACTCAAAAACAATTCAATCAATTCTACAGAAGAAACTGTTGAAAAAACTAAAAGGGTATACTTATAGGGTATGTAGTTAAACTTATTTAAATAATATTAGTGAACATTGAAGGAATGGACTGGACGACAAGTGAGTAGTGACTGTGAATGTGCTTAAGGAAACAGTGTGCGTACACAACGCATGGCAGCTATTTTTGTGGTTGGATTGTGAAGATTTTTGTTTTGTGTTCCGTATTATGAAGCTTGTAATGGGATTTTGTTATTTGTTAAATGTACTTGTATTCAAACTTTAATGGAAGTGATTTAGAGAGTTGGATTCTGTTAACAAAAATCCGTAAGAAGTATAAGTAAATGAAAAGAGTCCAATATTTTGTGAAATAATATTTTAGTTAGCTTTAATATTAACCTCACTGCTCAGTTATTTTGAAATTATTTTAGTTATCTACTACATGCCGGAAAGTTTATCCCACCAAAGACGAACTCAACTATTGGAATTCATTGCAGCTTAGTTTTGTGTGCTGTCCCAGTGTTATTTTTATGTCACTGGTACCACTGCAGTTTTACAATCAACAAATAAATACAGAACTGGATGAGTTTATAGAAAAAACGTTCTTTGATTTTCATGATTGATAATAAAACTTGGACCCGATAATATTAAGACTGAAAAATGCTTAAATAACTTGACCAGTACACTGACTCGACTCGAAATTTCCAATGGCCAAATGGCGACCGAAATAATCACCACACCGCACGCCTCGAATTATTTAAGCTCGCAATTTAATACTTCATTAGTTGGCATAAATGCGAAATTGGCACAATTTACAATGATTTACGCCTGGCACATGGCGTTAAAAAGTAGGGTTTCATAATTTGGATATTTATCTGGTGGAAAAACTCCTGTAATTGTTTCCGTACGGTGATCTGTAGGACGTGGATGAAAAATAGGATCCTGGACCATCTCCACTTCGATGGGATTCAGTGGTCGTGGTGTACGCGCTTGGTCCATAACCGTTGGAAGTAGTACTCCTGGAAGTACTCTCAATATGGGAACTTCCAGGCCGACCACTTGGAAGAGCTGTATGATTTTGAATAGGAAGATGACGACTCACTGCGTGTTGAAGAGGAATTTCGTCCAGGCACTTCTGTCGCAATGTATTGTCGAGAAATCGGACTCTGACGAATAAAATAATAGAAATAAGTAAATATGTTTCAATTATTGAAATCCAAAACTTGGGCGAACTTAACTATAGTCAAACCTAAAAATTATTTGCACAATTACCGAGTATGTGTAGGATGTTGAAAGTCCTGGGCGGCCGGACACGACTCGTCTTGAAGAATACTCAGAAGTATATGAAGACATGGTGATAAACTTTAAGAAAAGGCGAAGGTAGGTTCTTCTATGATGAATGCAAAATTATTACTGAATGCTCAGATTTTGTAAAATTTTCTTTTATAAAAGCGGAGCAAGGGCACGGCTGCTGGCTGCCGACTATTTTTGCAGCCTTCAGAATTGGCTCGATTTCAAGAATATTTCTAAACTTGCATCACCTTTCCTCCTAAAAAACTTTTGCTTTTCCCCTGCATTTTGTCATGCCTAAAATTAGTGATGATAGCAGGAGAGCAGAGAAACCTTGATTTCGTTTCTGCACTTCACGTCACACAATGCTGTAAATCCTCACTTTGTAAAAAGTATGCAAAAATGTCTCGACACTCAGCAGGAGGCGATTCTACTACGTCAACCCCACTACCAAACCGGATTCGGGTAATCCGATTCAGTAAAATAGCGAAAGTGGTTCAAGTGCGAGGCAAGTGTTTTTGTTTACGCTTACATATTTAGATTCCTAATGACACACGTTGAAATGCCACCCACGCTTCAATCCCACGAACATTCCGCAGCCTAAGGTGAAATTTGAACTCTATATTTAATTTTGTTTATTTAATCAAAGTGTCATATACATATATATATATGCTGGGAAAACATATCTTGGCGTTTTGCAAATTACAAAACCTGGTCCTTTTACCGATCTGTGTCTGTATCACACAAAATTTAGCCAATTGCGTTCATATGAGTTCGAGGCAAAGCTCTGAGCAATATCCGTGCTAGGAAAAGTAGGGCATTCATGGACAATTTAAATACGGAGAACAGGCACAAAATGCTGAAAAAAATGAACCCCATGAAACTCATTACACCTGAAGCATCTCCTTCAAAATGGACGTGGGTGTGAGTCGCCTCACTCAATTGCTTAGAGTGAACTTCGGCGGGCATGAGTTTCAAAAGCCACCAACAAATTCCGAATGAGGTTGACAAAATTGCAAGGTTTGTCAGCACTCGCACCTACATGTGAGTTCAAGTTAGTCAAAATCATTTTTAAGCTTTGAAGTTTGAAGCTTTTGGAACTTCTATTAGCATTCACTTTAAGAATGACTGTTTACCAATTGTGCAATAATAGGAACTGGATCTGAAATACTATTGTCCTCGTGCAGCAGACAATGCATGAAAGCAAGAGGAACAAAAAAGCAGAAATCCAAGTCAAAGGTTTGACAAATTACTTGGCCAAGAATCAAAAACCATGTGTACTTGAATGCGACTTTCACTTCGTGAAGCTTGGGGGGAAATAAATAATCTGATGTTATACTTGGAGGAGCGCATTGGAATAATTTGTATTTTTGCTCACAATTGCTTCAGCTGGGGTGAGCATTTTATTTCCATGCGTTCTTTAAGTTAATTTAGACTAGACAAATTTAGACATTGAAAGAATGTACAGTATTATAGATTTAATCCATCATGTGCGAGTTTCAATTCAATTGCAATTTTGAGCTACACCAAACATACTACGTAGACCAAATACATCCGAATATTTTCCCTGGTTACAGCTACCCGAACAAACGTCCCTCGATAAATTACTGAGAATTTTTTTTTTGATACTTAAATATTCAAAATTTTATTGGCATACACATACAAGGGAATGCTGATTTCCTTTTTTAAGTTCAGAGTCGGAGCCGTCGGCCTCTCTTGGAACGGCGTTGGCTGGAAGTTCGACTCCGCAAAAGTGTTTCCTGGGATGAATCCTCTGAGGTTGGCCAGCATCTGGGACTACAATTTGACTTTCGCCTGGACATTTCTTCCGGTAAAGTTTGGTCACAGTTGAGGCATCGGATCCAGGTTCGAAACGGGAAGCCAGCACGGCTTTTGCAACTCGAGGATGTCTTGTTAGTTTATTAAAATAGTCAGCAGTTCGTTTCAAGGATTCTTCCCTTTTGGTGGATAGCCGATTTTCATTGTCGTTCTCTTAGAAATGTGATATGCTTGAATTTGACGTATTTGAGTTGTTCTTGTAAAAAAAAAGCCTTGAAAGTTTACAAACCTGCTTTGCTTCCTAAAGTGACATGGAAGAGGAGTGCAAAAATGACGGCCAGTGGTCCAACCCCAAATCTGAAATACATTGTAAGCTATACTGCCTATTTTATGCAATTAGAAATAATACGTACTATCTGAAATAATTATATCAATAACCAGAGTCCACGAAAAGAAAACCTGCACCTGAATGCTTTTATTGTGTATGCATTACTAATAATTTTAAATTGTACTTGACGTGCGTAAATGTTTGAGGCTCAATTAAAAACATATATGTTTCTAGTAAATTTACAATATATTTGGCGTAATTTATTATACTCGTAACTTATTATGAAGAATTGACTTACCGGAAAGTTCTCATGTTTGAAACTTTTGCTCTCTGAATTCAAGTGCAGTTAGGATTAAAATGCGAGCTTTTTCTGCTGTCAGCACGTATTTGTGTCAGATCAGTTAAAAATTTCAATTTTACGATTTCTGTAATCAGATTCCTCACGATGCCATCTTATTGCCTATTGTGAAAATGTCAAAATTTGACACATGATGGCTGGAATTGGATTATTGTGTTGTTTAGCATGGTTTACTTTACCGAATATTGGGACTTCTGTAAAGTCTCATGCCTTGCAAAAATATGAGAATAACATTTATAAAGTAAACAAATACAAGTTCATACATAGTTGGCAATATAAAGTATATTAATTTCTCTAGTCAAGATTTGAATTCAACCTTTAATTCATATCACTAAATCAATATTTCATATTTATTTCAGCACAGTGAATATTCTCATTCATTGTAGATTACCACCCATTGCAAATGATCCTCAATTTCAGCAGGTGGCGGGATCAAGGTCAAATGAGAGGTCGCCTGATTGACAACCAAATTCTTTAATCCAAAGTAACTGCATTGGATTACAATTTTCTCTGGGTTAACTAAATGGAAGTAAAACAACTGCCAAGTGCTGGTTTTGTCTTTACTGTATTTCAATGGACCCGCAATCAACCAATCTTAGTTGCATCCTCCTCATCCCCTCTGCATTTTCAATGTAAAACACTTCCAGATTATACTCAAACTTTTGTTCGACCAATTTAAATTTCCAAAGGAATCCACCCATGTCCGCACTTGACGATCTCCAATTCTGCGGGAGTTCTTTTACAATTACAGGTGGATTAGCTCGAGTTCCGTCCGTCTAGACACATAGAAGATCAAATTAGGATTTGTTCAATGCAACACATTTTCTGACACCACTTCCCGGATTGTGACTGGTTATAATATTTTACTGTTTTATATTACTGATCATATTTTGCCCAATTTTTGGAATAGATTTGTACGTTTTTGAGTCTGTCCCTCTATTTTCTTAATAAAATCAAAGGTTCGGAACACGCAGTGGTCATACTTTGCTTGAAAATGTGAAGGAGTTAACTGTGGGGACTCTGATGATTTTATGTACATGTACATATCCCCGTATCTCTTCATTCTCTTTATGTCATTTAGTGAAAGTTGGTAGCCCTCGTAGGTCAAATTGACCCAGGTTTAAGAGCAGAGCCAAAAAGTGGAGGAGTTGAGGCATTTGTATGGATTTGCCGCTTTACATTGTTTCGATGAATTCATTGTTTGGGTCAGGTTATCCTCAATACTTTTTCAGCAGCTTGAAATGGCAACTGTATTGTTCTCGGTAATTGCTTTGATGTATTTTTCAATATCTAGATCCACTAATTGAGCTGTTTGAATATTTTAATTAAACTTGAGTTGGAAATAATTGCATGGTCTATTTTATAAATGCAATGTGTATGTATGCATAACG
>JAAXYW010002591.1:0-14661 GCA_036851895.1 Orthonychiurus folsomi | reverse complement strand
ACAAAACTTCCTCCCCCCCCCTTTAGCCTCCATGCAAATTTAAATGTAATATAGCCTCCTCAGACTCATACAGTCAAATATCATGGGTATAACTCCTATGTGTTATGTACGTACGTATGTAATGTAGTTACTTTCTCCCATGTAACTATAGTATATAAAAAAGTAAAAGTAAAATCCAACCTCCGCGTCTTTCGTTTCACTTTTCTTGGAAGGAGAAAGCATGGCTGGGCATGGCTGGGCTGGAGAAGGACTTTCTTTTTCCATTTGACACATTTGTCTTCGGTTGATTTCATCCTTACCCCACCGTCCATGCCTTGCCATGCCATGCCTTGGGAGGAACTCTATTTCATTTCAATGTGAGTACGCTACGAAGTGAGTGGGAAGTCTTTGAAAAAAATTTCAGGAAGGATTTATTTAAATGGAACGATTCATCCAGCCACGCATGGGAGGGCTGTACCTTACCGTATAGCCCCTTAGGGTACAAAGAAAAAGACAGATAGCAATTTTTGAATAGCCCGCTTTGCGGATTACGTACGATTGCATATGGATCCATACCACTCATGTGTGAATGTGTGCAAATGACAATCGTCAATGCAGCGAGAGGAAGCGAAACGTCGATTTCAGTCATTTTCTCAATTTCATTTTAATAATTGAAAAATTTAAGTAATGCGGCGCGGAAATTCAAATTTGCCTCGGTTTGACTTACCCGTTAATAGACGTCGGAGTTAGGAACCATGATAAAATGGATGTGGCCACAGACAACCAAACCTGCAAACAAAGGCTATCCGAATTCTCCCGGCAATTTGAGAGAAAGAGTTGAGTCCCTGCATCCATTGTCAAGGGTTGAAATTTTCCGAGGACGGCTGGACTCAAGGCCGTGAGTCTTTCCGTGTTGACTTGGTACCACTGGAAAAACCATAAAACATATTTTTTTTTAAAGGGTTCGTTATTTTCTTCCAAGAAGTTATCAATTTCGGTACGAAAATGCTGGACAAACAGATAACGGGAACCCGTGGAGTTTATTAGCCGGAACGATTTCAGGTACCTAAGCAATAGCCAACCACTGCACTGACCGCGGAAGGATTTAAATTATCAATCCATCAACCCGTGTTGACCACCCCCACCAAATTTGAAAATTCAAACATGGCATGCCGTGGACCTCCCAGTAAGGATTTTTGCTAAATAAATACAAACGTATACGTACGGACGTAGGTTACGTTTAAGCCACGCCCCCTGCACACTCGCACGGAATGGGAAGTGACAAGCGGTAATAATTGTCATTAAGGAGTCCCAAGTTATCTTCAACCCAAATCTTCAGGGGGTAGCCTACCCGAACTCGGGTAGTAGTGGGAAGTCTATTACCATGATAGGTTTTTAATGGTTCGGCCCTCAGATAAGGATCACCAAGAATTGCGTGTTTAATTTCCAACCAATCAAACAACAGGGCATACATTTGGTTATATAGATGGATGTCATTTTCTCAGTGCAATGGGTTTGAATTACGAATAATAGTTTTCATTTCTCATGCATCACTCGACGCCATGCAATCCAAAAGGTTGGGTTTCCGACGGACGGCACTCGTCATCACATAATAATCATTAATTCCAGAAAAGGGGGAAGATTTGAATCAATGTATGTTTGCATGTGCGTCCATTTTGAATGCATTTCAGGTAAATTCTATCAAAAAAAAGATACAAATATAACAAAAACGTGAAAAACATTGAAAAACTTCATGTCTTGGCAAAAAAAAGCGTATAAGAATAACTACAAAGGTGAAAAACGTCACTGTAAACACCCAGACTTTGAAATTCTACATATTATACGAGTACATGCAATTAATTCATTTTAATTGATCTGAGTCAAAAACCAGGTAAGAGTACGACGTATACAAAGACGATTAATGACTCCCAATCCCTCATTTGAAGTCATAGCCGTTAATTCATTCCTCCGCGCTTGGCTTCCCCACCAAATTTTCCATTTCTCCTCCGACGGTATATTTTTTTTTGTGTATTGTCGCCATTCCATAAAGTTAAGTTCCTTCGCACAACAATCACAATCCCACCTGAATTACACCCGTGCGTCCCACGCTTGGCTGCCCGGGTCTTTGTCTCCACTCTCCAAGCTTGACTCGTCAATTTGTTCCTCTAATTATTTCAAAAAAGACGGAGCGGGACGAACACAGCCTCCAATCCCAATCCAATGCCGTGCCGTCATTCGTCGGAAGACAAAGGGGGCATTTTCAGGACGAAGGTTTGAATGTGATGATGCCAAGCCATGAAATTGGTCCTTGGCTCCACGTCAATTCAATTCTCAAAAGGAAAGGATGGACGGGATGGAAAATAATAAAAAAAAATTAAAGAAAAAAGGGCTTCTGTTCTACGCGCCCGAGTCCCCATTGTCCTCCCATCACCACCGATTTAAAGACAGGCGGCATTTAGGAGAAAAAATTATTTCCAAGGAACCTTTGCAGCCAGTAGCCGTGAAGAAATGAATCAATTTGAAGTTCCCGGGGATCCAAGGAGGCGTGGAGTCCCTTCAAATTAATTGTATTGTCTGTAATTTTGCTCTACTGTTTAAATTTTCTCAAGGAAATCATATTTTTATGTTTAAAAAAATAACTACGACGGACTAAACTTGACCTTTGACCTTGAAAATTCAAAAGTTGATCCACCTCTTAGTATACCCGGAATAAAGAAATTAATTTCAGAAACATGAAAGATGGAATGGTTGGATTTCGTGTAATTTAATGGTAAATGGCTAATGGGTTGCACCTGGAGGATGTCGGGGAGTGACTGATGAGGATTGGAGTTGGTGCTAATTACTATGGGAAGGAATAACAAGAGTGTCTGTTGTGTCTCAACTCATCTCACGTCATGTCCACGTCCATCCAAATCAACACACATACATACGGGATGAACAGGAATAATGACACAAAAAAGTAAGCAAGGATGCATCATGCATTGGATTTCAAAGTCACTCCAGCTTACACGATGAGCAATGAAAAACTTGACGGTGAGGAACACGGAGCGAAGCATCTTCATCTCCATCACATTTATAATTATGAAGACGACGACGACGACGACTGCAAATTAAAATAAACTTTTTGTAAAGGAAAAAGTAGAAGAAAATTGTCCCAGTCAAATTTGAATTGTTCAAATGCATAAGCTAATTGCACTTAAAAATAAACCCAGACTCTAATTACATACATGGACACTGAGAATTAAAATAATGGAATGTTTTATCCCAAGAAGAAAACCTTGAGATTTCGAGATGTTTAGTGCATTGGAGTGCCTGTGCCCTGCAATTATCCTTCCCCTTGTACCTATGAAATGAAACCCGCATCAATTAAAGTTTCTGGCTTTTGCTTTTGATATCATTAGCATATGAAGTAATGTACACTTTGTACATGTTNGAAACCCGCATCAATTAAAGTTTCTGGCTTTTGCTTTTGATATCATTAGCATATGAAGTAATGTACACTTTGTACATGTTGCGTACAAGATATAAACCAGGTTTACTACATACGTACGCTACGTGGCATTTATCTGGATCTCCCATCTCCATCTCTCACTCCAAACTCCACTCATTATCCTCTTTAATCTTCCTTTAAGTATGAAACCACTAGTTAATTCTTGAAGATAAAGAAGAAGAAGAAGCTGCCAGCCAGCATTGGATTTATGAATTGTTATGTGATGGGAGAGACAGGTACAAACTAAAGAAATGGAGTTCCACGTTTCCAGTCTGCATAAAGTTACATGGATTAAAAATCCGAATGCAAAAGTCAAAGCAAAGCAGTCAAAGGGAAACCAGTAGTTTGCATTTAATTTGCATCCTTAAAATCCCAACCTGCCAGATCGTTTGATTGTGTGAGGTAATTAATGAAACTACTATAAATCAGTTGAATCAAAACTACGTGTTGTTGAGAATAAGGATGATGGCGGTAGCAGTAGCTGTTGTGTGGATTTGAAAATCAAGTGCGCAATGGCACTGCAACACTACTGCTACTGGTAACTTAAATAATCTGTAGTTTGTTGTTAATGTAAATTTCCACGTAATACAACAAAAATTTGCACCATAGCCTTACACCACAACATACAAATTTGCATAGTTGTAATTATCCTCTAAAATAAATCAAACCCTGAAATTTATTCGGCATGGGATTTCAGAATTCCTTATAAAAATATACCATTTGCTTAAGTTCTAGAGTAAATCCAAATCCAAGCCCAGGGGGCAACATACTTTTTCGCAATTCGCATACAATCTTTAATACTTTTCCAGCCATTCACTATTCGCATACGAGGATTGGTGATGATGATGGTTGAGTGTAACGTTACTGCATTTTCTCAAGAGTCGAGTCAAATGCCCGCCTTTGCTTAGGCAAGTCATCCCTATGAAACCGCCGCAATACCTATCACACTTAATTGATGGATTATCCTTCGAAATTGTACTTTATGTGAATCAAAGCCTTTCCCCACTCACACGGGCGACGGCACTTCCCCCCTTCTTCGTCCGTCTCCGTAAGCGTTTTCCCTATGTACTCTACTTTGGATTTGGCTTTATTTCTAAAGAGCATTTCCCCACCATTTACTACTACGGCCACCAAAACCCCATCTCCTAATGAAATGAGATAAAATCCCATTTGGGGGGAAGAGGCAGGCACAGCACAAGGAGAATGAAAAATAACACCCACCGCCTTTACATTTACATTCATGTACGGGTCACCACGTCACCAGTGGAGTGCGGTGTCTCCGTGCGAACGACGCCGTCAATTACACCCGGGAATTGTCCGAAGCACTTTTCAAAATCCGCAAAACCGCCAAGACAAAGAAAATGAAAGCGGTCATTATCCTGATGAAGATGAATAGAGATTGGAAGGATTTGGAACGTATGTGCAAAAAGTACGTACTGTGCATAAAACGTGATCAGAAGCTAAAATCGTCATAACATAAAGAATAACGCAAGGCTAATTAATTTAAACTGAAGTGGTGGGATTTGGTGGATATGATTTAATTAGCCTAATTGCAAACGTAATATGCTTGTACGTACCATATTACCGATGACGTAGCTGGATAATTAATTAAATTGGCAAGGTAAATAACTCAACACGGCTACGGCTTTAATGTTCCAAGGCACGGAATTCTTTTTTGTATTTCTCCCTGCTCTGTAAATGATAATAGCCTTGGCACTTGATTAATGCTCATCAGCAAAAGCCCTCACGCAATGCTCAGATTAAGCAGGTAAACACCGCACCGGACAGGGTTATGTCCCGGATTTGGATTCCGGGTGGAAATAATGAAATTTTGAGGGTAAATATTTAATGGTTTGCCCACCTAGGCCTAGGCCTACACAGACACACCCAATGTTATAAGAGCAACGAACCAAGTTTTTTTTAATCATTTAATCCACAAATTTCCTCTCTGATTTTGATGATGAGACTAAAAGGTTCCCTAATTTGTTAATCGAAGTGGGTATGAGGAAATGAGAATTGATACCGAGGGAGTGAAATGATGAGATTGGGAACCAGTGCAGTGCTGTTGGCATCCTGGATTCTCTCATCATCATCCAACCCAATCTCTCCTTCAAATGAATTTAATTCCTTCAATCTCTAATCCTCTTTCTACTCCATTAATTCTCCCCCCGGAACTCCACCGCACCGACGCTCCTTTTTCACGGTGAGCCAGTCAGCCACCAATTTTTCGATTCCTTCCTTCCAATTAAATTATTTTGTAGGGAAACGTTTACGCTTGGATCCACGATCACACTAATAAAACCAATCACTCAACCAATGCCATGCAATGCGAAGGGGATCTAAAGTCCTATCCGGAGTAGTAGAATTAGTAGAAGATAACCGATGACTATTTTCTCTTCAAATGTGTGAATCCATACAAAAATCCTACGATACACACAATAAAACTAGTAGAATACAATATTACAGCTATAAATACCCACAATTGCATGAAAAATATCAAAAGTGATTAATTTCAATTAATGGAGAATGATTACTGATCCTTGTAATACAATTACCACTATAATTTTTCAAAATTTCAAAATTCGCACACCTTCAAAAGACTATTTGTCCCAATTTGACTACATTTGTGCAGCGATTCTAATAATTAAATCAATAAGAACCAAAAATCCAAGCCAAACTACCCTTAAAAACACGAAATGTACGGATTTCCACATTTGACTTTAACAACACCTCCACATGTACAACACACACACACATGTAATTCACGTACAAGGGAATGAAATTAAAAATCACCTTGCTTTTGTCCATCGCATCTAATTTCTTGTCAGTTTCGATCTTCTCAAACACAGTTCGTGTCAAGGAACCGCGTGGACGGAACATGGCTAAATATTCACAACGATTAACTTGGAATTTAGCAAACTGAGGGATAAACTTTTGCGGAGATGTCGTGGATTTTGAAGGTGGAAAGTTGGAGCGCGGGGATGCGGCGTCACGTGCAGGTGTGTGCTTGGGGCCGAGGCGCTGCCATGCCACGGCCTGTGCTGGGCATTACGACACGGGAGGGCAGCTGTTAGCGTCATTTCGCAATAATTTAGTAATATATTTTACAAATTTAGAATTATTGCAAAACATTACATGTAATGTAATGTAACTATATTTTGCATGATGGATCAAATGATTTAAGTGCATATGAGATGCGAAATGGATACAGTTTTTTGCATGGGTATTGTGTAAAAAATGTGTTACCAAATTATTTGTAAATGGGAAAATGAGAATTAATTAAAAATGCAAACAAATAATTTTTTACACAGCTGGAGCACTTGTGCATTCATTATAAAGTGGTGGGCTGGTGGTGGTGCGTGCGTTGATTTTATTTATTTACAATTCCAACCCTCCACTCGGATCCCATACGGGTATTATTGTTCTCATGCATAATAATGCATGCATCACATTAAATTTTTTTATCCCCTGCCCTTCATGCTCATTTCTGGCTGTTGTGCCGTGGCCCTGGCCGTGTCGTGGAAGGAAAGATGGTGGCTGTGGCTGAGCAGGGGTTCATTTAAATTTAAAAAAGTAAATGAATGAATGATAATCATCATAATGCACAGAAACAGGTGGCCACGGGGTTCTTGGGCTCATTATTCCCGAACCCTTTCTCGAAGTCATCTTCAGAAACACAAATATAAATCGTCAGGTAGAGCACACATTCACCAGCAGCAGTCAACGACAACAACACCTGTGGCCCATAATACAAATATCCATTAGAAAATCACCGTCAGGGGTTCCCATCCTTCGAATCTTCATCTCTTTTTTTAACATTCCCAACAGTCCTCCTCCTAACACCTTTAATATCCACTATGCATATGCACAGCATAACACAATTGCACTCCAGGACCATTTAAGGCAGCAAAAATGCAAAACTTGATTTTACGCCAATCATGCGGTTTGTGACTTATAACCGAGTTGACTTTAATTAAAATTGTTACTTGTTTTTCATAGCGAATTACACCCATGTATTTTCATATTTATTTAGGGTTGTGTATTTTACATGCATAAGAGAAGAGAAATGCGCTATTTTAGAGTTATTAAAAAGTCTTGTTTTTAGTGACGACTTAAAAACAGACAAGCAAGTCTGTCCCTTCATGCAAAGAAATAAATATTAATGACATATTCCCACGGAGTTTAAGGACCAAGACAAAGGAATGGGTTGAATTGAACGGCGGGAATCCATAAACATTGTCATTGTAAATTTGTGCTGGTCATTCGAAGTGAATCCATTCCTGTCAGGATTACGGCCAGAAACAGTTTACATTTACTCCAGTCATATTATGCATAAGCCATAAGCTTTCTAATTTATTTGCTATGTGATGAAGTGTAATCCTTTGCTTGTATGGGTTGAATGACAGATCACTGTCCTTATGGTGATGCATGACATTTGAGATGATTTGATAGTTTGCGTTAGCATTAGAACATAGTAATTTTTGAGTTGCTAAAGCCTGGAATTTCAAGCCTTGCAACTTGTTGGGTTATGTAATGCTAAATACCTGTAACAATTTTGCATGCAAGTCGACTTAAAATTAAAAATTGTGAAAATCTAGACTGATTGTGAAGTATGATAACTAAGAAATCTAACAGCGCAAGTAAAACAACACTAACACATGAAATTTCGTAGCAAAAGAAAAGATACCAATTATTATTTCATCTCGTAAATTTTGGATTTAGCTTAATTTGACAATAAAAAGTACAATTTCAACATTACAAAACAATTTATGGTCAGCATTTACAAGCTTAATGGGTTGTTGTTGTTGGGCCGTGTCAGCGCGAGGTCAGCTGATTCAACCATAATATGGATACCCGTAAGTGTAAGGATAATATCCGTAGTACCCGCCGTATCTGTAGGGGTAACCGTATCCGTATCCAAGACCGTAGAAGAATCCAGCGGTGTCAAGGTCACCAGAGTCGGGTTTTGGGGCCTGGGCCTGGGCAAGAGGTCCTCTTGGGGATGGGGCTGGGAGGGCGTAAGATTGAGGCGACGACAGCGAGGAGGATCAGGGCCTGAAATAAATACAAAATATAGAGTAGAAATTTGAAAGTTTTATTTTCAAAATCTATGGGGCTGGGAGAAAATTTTGCTATGGGTAAATGGGGTGTAATGTAAATGCTATATAAAATACGTTAAAAAAGTGGGCTACTTACAATAATGGAAGACTTGGCCATTTTGAAATAGGTACTGGGTTTTGTAGGTTTTTTTTTGGAAATTTGGAAATACTTGGATGGTTTTCAAGTGAATGGTTTGGAGTTAGAAAATTGTTTGATTTGCTTGCAACCAAACCGGGCCTTTTATATGAAAACCGTGCCCTGACTTTCATCATGTAAAAGGTTTGTCAAAATTAGAAAGGTTCAGGTGGGTTAAAAAAGTATTTTGTTTCAGATGCTAAAAATTATGTTCTTGGAAAATGTGGGACGGCGCGACGCGACGCCTGCCTTTGCCTTAGGAAAGATAAAGACGTTCAACGGTCGTCGCGTCGTAAAAAATAGATTGACAACCGAGTAGTGCGAGCCAATAATGCAGGTAAAAATGTTAGCGCATAAAAAAGACAGGGCCGGACTTTGGCCCAACCTGCATTTAAGTTCAAATTTAGAATTACAATACATTGGAATTTGACCGTATTTTCGCTCCCAGCAATGTGAAACACAAGTTTGACTACATTCCCATTCTAGAAATTTCTTTAAGTAGTCAAGCCCAGCTGTTTTCCAAAAAAAGTTTGCTATCCATGCTTTTTATAAGAAAAATCCAGCAGTCGACTTGATTAGGGCAAGTCTTAATTTTAGATTTCAAAATGCTACGCAAAGCAAACTGTTACATTTTGGAAAATTTTTAAATATTTTTTATACTTCTACGTCGTTGTTGTTTTAATCCTTAACTCTTGCACGCACGCGTACAATGTATTATGCTACATAGTTAATTTGAATATTTATATTTGAATCGCACTTCGCCCCATTTCAAATTTGTGACGTCGTCTGCTGAAGTAGTAGTAGTACAAAGTTTTGCCTACTACAAAATTGAGAGATTTCTTGAAGATGCCTCGTTATCCATTTGTGCGTTGGAGGAAGAGGCTAAGATGCTAAAGAGGACATCCCTTCGCAGTCAATCCCGCGAAAGCACTTTCACACATTTTGCAAAGTCTGGAAGTGAAAAGTGCTTTTCTCTTTTCTTTTGAACAAGTCATGTCTTGTCAGCTGGCACGACGTCGTCCCGGGATGAACATTATGATGATGCACTTTATTGAGTGAACCGTGACGAGAATGTGACTGACTGACTACATTTACTATAGGATCCCGCCTGGGCGGGAGCGGCGCGGCGTAGTGGCTCTGCCTTGTTTTACCCGCCCATGTATTAGAGTTATCCCACGCTGGATTTCTATCCATGTCTCCGTATCCTCTCAAAAAGCCAACGGTAAAACATGTGCGAATTCCCAAAACACAACCTTGTGGGAAATTCATAAATACGACATATGCACGGACGGATGACTTGTCTTTTTGGGTTTTACTTTTAGTTGTCATTTGTCAACTTGACACGTCGGGTTTTTGAATGGATGCATTACAAATGTGATGGAATTTAACAGCAATCATTCAGTTCGTCAATTTGGCACTAATTTGAATCAGAAAGAGGGAAATGGCGCCAAATTTGACTTTGAGATACGCCTATTTGGCGAAAACATGTAAATTTCGATGAGGGTATTAAAACGTCTGGATGCCTATTTGCAAAAAATCAAAAATCTACAGGAAATATTGCGGAATGACGACGACGACGCGTAGAATTATGCAGACCCATTATTGGCTGGAATTGAAATGAAGCATATCGGAATTGCAGACAATTTCATCTGTTCGGAGATGCGTATGTGTCCTCGTTTCCTCAATCCCTTTTCCACCCTTTGCTTTGAATTTCAAATCCCATCCTCATCTCAACTTCCCCTTGATCCTTCAATTCGTATTCTTTCCCTGTTCAAACTTTTGGGACTCATTTCTAGTCAAATTATTATAATGCGACGCGACCTGGTCCTTTTGGAAGGCTTTGAAGTTTGAGCCATATTTTTGCCGAGCTCATTTTGACACAGCACAGCACAACGCTGCGCTGCCGCCACCCATACACATGCGATCCAATTTAATGTTTTATTTCATACTCTTTGCAAATATTTTAAATCTCCCGGCGGCAAATTCATAAAACTACCTTATGAACATACACACGTTATCCTTTTACTATGTTGACCCTTGAGTCAGGTATATAAAATTACATATTAAATTCTGAAGGGAATCCGGGCGGGATATCCGCTTGAGTCAAATGACATGACACGACGGTAAGGAAGAGGCATGAAAATCAAGAGATCCGTGCTGGGATGCGTGGGTGGATTATTGGCTCCTTCATCCCTGTTGATGTTCAGGCTATGAGAATAAGTTTGTGATTGAAGTTGAAACCTTTCTCTGAAATTGGATATCGGAATTGAAGGGGGCATTGGATTAGGTAAACAAGTTCAGGGCATCCCAAATACGAATAACGTAACTTTTTTGATCCGATGAGACTTTGTGAAGTCCAAATATATTCTTGGGTTGTAGTTGTAGTTGTATGAGATCAATGTACGATTTGTACGTACGTACGTCAAACTTATCAAACGAATTCATGACGTGATATCCGACATTCTGTCTACCTTATGTTTGTACGTATAAATGTAATGTACTTTTGTAGTTATTAAACATATTCCTCGAGGGTCTATTTGAAAAAGAAGGGTGTTCATAACTTCAAAGATTTGCATCCAAAAAAAAATTCAGTATGTAATAGTTTTCTTATTTGTATCCTTCCATTTTATGCTATAATTGAATTTATGTCTGTTGTGAACAGTTTTAAAAGTGTGGCTTACCTTCCCAGAGCACGGGATGTGCCTATGAGGGGGAATAACCGTAAAAATAAAAGAAAAATCTTGATTCTCGGAAAGTCATGCCATGGCGGGCGATGGCATGGAATTGGATGGAAGGCTCCGTCCGACAGAAAGTCAGTTGTGTACTTATAATAAGTATCTATTCTGTTCCGTGAGTAAGCCTTGAAGTTAAATGAAATTACGGAACGTATACGTAATTACTGGTCGCTTTCCTTGTTTTCTTGGCTGTTATTACAACATCCGGCCTTAATTTTGAACTACCATTTCAACTTCTTGAAAGAGAGCGTCTTTGCATGGCGACGAACGCGAAGTAGAAAAATAGCAGGGGGATTTCTTATCAGACAGACGACAAACAAAAGCCCCTTCATATATTCACACAACTAACGAGCATCATCATTTTGGTGCAAATTACTTGGCTAAATTAATTTATTACTTTGTTAAATCCGGTGTATCATAATGCGCATCCAGAAATCCCAATTAAAGATCGGACAATCCACACCCTTGTTACATTTCAATGCAAAAAATTGTATGTTTACATTCATTTAAATACGCACAAGCATTTTAATAACCGTAAACCATATTAATTCATATTCATAAATTTACCAAATCGTGTGATTGGTAAAATAAGCGTAGGTTAAAATCACGCACCGATGCATGGGTAATGCATTTCATATCCATCCTCCTCATAAATAACCGTAAACCATATTAATTCATATTCATAAATTTACCAAATCGTGTGATTGGTAAAATAAGCGTAGGTTAAAATCACGCACCGATGCATGGGTAATGCATTTCATATCCATCCGCAATTCCCACAGGCAAGACACGAATACGATCCCCCAGTCCGTAGGTCGCCGTCCCGTCGTAACACCTACAATTATCTCAAATGACATTCAACCCTCCTTCCTGAATGTTAAAAACCGTGTGTGAATTTGACAACGTTCAAGATGAATGGAGAAAAAGTCAGTCGTCTTCGCATCGCATCGTGCCTTCCATTGCACTTGACTCCTTGACCCCTGGCCGCCCTGGCATTGGCATTGGCACTTGAAATGAAATAAATCTATGCATACTGCAAACCCTATACACGTACGTACTATTACTACTATACGTAATACAAGGGATGCAACATAAGATTAAGAAAGATAAGATAGATCCACGAAGACGCGACGACAACGAGTGAGATCAAAATTGGATTGTACAGGTGAGCACGGCACGGCACCGGCCGTATCTCCGTGCCCCCAGCCACGGCAACGGCAACGGCGACGACTGACAATTAAGTATGATTATCTTTACCTTCATGCTTGTAATTAGGCGAGGGGGAGCTTGAATCCAAAAGAAGAGAAAAAAACACACACACCGTCCTGGATCCCTGTGAGAAGTACATAATATAAAGGCAATGGCATCACAGACTTCTTCAAGAGGTTACGTCTACGTCTTACGACGATCGTCTTGAGTCCACGTAGTCTTGTCTTAGGAAAAGGAACGATTAGAATGTAATTAAAGGCTCTTAATGGTCCCCCCCCCCCCTCCCCCCTCACTGGAGGTACAAAGGTGATCGTCTTGAGGATGGAGCGGGAAATTATCTTCCCATCTCACCAAGGCAGAGGAGCCTCATTTTACTACTCGGTAATTAACTCGATAACATAGATGGGAATCCAGCAATAAACAATACGGCGGGAAAAAAACTATATAATTATTTCGAATCAGGTTTTTGGGACGAAGGCGGAGGCGACGAGGAGAAGGCGATTTTACGTGTACGGCGTTGGCGTATGGGATTATTGCATTGTCTCGTTGGATGTGGCGACGTGGCCGTTCGTGGCATTGCCATTGCTTAATTAGACTTTAATTAGCCCATGGATCCATGTAATTAAATACTCCGATGCTGAGGGAAACCTCTTAATGGTCCTCCCCCCCCCCCTTCCCCCCCTCACTGGAGGTGCAAAGGTGATCGTCTTGAGGATAGAGCGGGAAATTATCTTCCCATCTCACCAAGGCAAAGGAGCCTCATTTTACTACTCGGTAATTAACTCGATAACATGGATGGGAATCCAGCAATAAACAATACGGCGGGAAAAAAAACTATATAATTATTTCGAATCAGGTTTTTGGGACGAAGGCGGAGGCGACGAGGAGAAGGCGATTTTACGTGTACGGCGTTGGCGTATGGGATTATTGCATTGTCTCTTTGGATGTGGCGACGTGGCCGTTCGTGGCATTGCCATTGCTTAATTAGACTTTAATTAGCCCATGGATCCATGTAATTAAATACTCCGATGCTGAGGGAAACCAGACGGGTTTTTGAAGTTGGTCTAGCGCGGATAATGAATGACTTGCGGAAAACGGGCCAACACCCTCCATGGAATCTGGTGTGATTTACAACACTGAGCCGGCCGCTGTTTTTCGACTGATTTTCAACAACAATGCAAATGAATTTCCATGGCCTTGGAGTCAGTCGGTCCAGGGAAAACAATAATGGAATATTAAAACTTCAAAGCGGTAATTATTGCTGGGAGGGTTTTCGCGGAAAGGAAATGGATAAATGAGGATTGGGAATTAACACAATCAAAAGTAAAGGAAATTCTGCATGTATTGGGCACTAAAATCCATGTGTGCGTGTAAACTGTGCTGTGTAATTAAGATGCGTCGTATTTGCATTGGAGAAACTGTAAATTCTTTGGAGGAACTATTTAACTCGACTACTTGTATGTGACTCATTACTCATTTTGCTATTACTACATGAAAGAAAGTTAGCACGGATGTTTCTACACACTCACTGTGTACTAATATCATGTTCTTGAGAGGAAATATGGACATTTAATTAATAAAATTAATTGCCACTCCACTATTTCCATCTAAACTAATACCCATTTCTTCTCTAACGTACTTTCATACGCACAAAGCAAGCCGAGTCCCAGCCTTGCCATTTGCCAATATAAATCAAATCCCCCTTCTCATTAATCTCTCCAGGATTTCGGAATTTTTGGACGGGTTTGGAAGGATTTCATTTTTATCGGCGGGCGTTAATCATGGGAGCTTTTTGGAGCCGGACGTCTTGCAAAAATTGATTCATTGCCTCATCCTAATTGTGAGTATACACATGGACTCAAGCCACGCCCCCTTCGTCCAGTCAATGCAATGCCCAACACATCCAAATCCTTCCCCCCTTCCCCTCCCCACCATATAATTTTCATTCCAAACTGGAAGAAGGAAGGCGAGCGAGGGAAGCAAAATCAATATGAGAATTGTGTGTGTGTTTGG